>JABFEX010000202.1:0-22585 GCA_013623515.1 Fusarium illudens
TCTTCTTCTTCTTTTTCTTCTTCTTGCTCTTCCCTGACGCAGCCGGTTGCTGTTCCTCGCTCACTTCGTCCTTGACCTGTTCCTCCTCTTGCTCCTCATCCTCGTCCTGCGCTTCATCGTCGTCGTCGCCGCCCAGCGCCGCAAAGAGACTCACCCGAGGCTTCGGAGCTGGACCAGTCGTAGGTTCCTCCTCACTCTCCTCAGAATCTTTCTCTGCGATTCGCTGCGCCTCCTCCAGCTCTCTTTGCTTCTGGAGCTTCCGAAGCTGTCGGCTCGACATGTCTGAGGTGGGGTGTCGAGCTCTTGCCCGACTTTCAGAGGCTGATTTGTTGACTGACGCAGAAGGCAAGGATCCCTCATGGGCACTGTATGAGAACAATCAAAGTTTATTTGTCCCCAGAGCAGACAGAGGCAGACTCACGGTCTGCTTATATACTCAATGCTTTTCTTTGTTTGAATGTGTCACGCCGTTGGGCTGATGACGTTTGGCGGGGCAGTGAGAGCAGCGTTTTGTGAAGGCCCCGACCCTCTTTTCAGATGATTAACCAATAGATAGGCCACGATAAGAGTTGCAAGGGCTCAAAATTGTGCATACACCCTGATGCTAGGTTTAGGTCAAAAGTGAATGCCAGCCTCGAGCTGCAAGTTGAGAAGCTTACAGTTGTCACCGGAATGCGGCTTCGAAATCGTGTGTTGATGTGTTGTCCAACTTAGCTAGCCTACGGCATCTTTACTTTATATAGTATGGCAACTCCTCCACGAATATCTCGTCAAACCAGAGTGAGTTACTTGCGATAGCATCATACACGGGACCAAAGGGACAACAAATGAGCTTGAAATCATGTATTAAGCAGGAGCATCAGTTTGAGTCCTGTTCTGCATCAAGCCCAATTTCCTAGTTTTTGCATCATCATGGGTTATCGTGCTCCTCGTCAACTAGGTCCTTCATCCTCATAACCACCCTCCCCGGGCCATGCCAGGCCATTCTCATTCCTTGTTTGGTTTCCGTTGTTGATTCGTGAATTCAAAAGGGTCAAAGCAAATCCCCCTTGCAGCTGCAATGTGAACCACGCCGCAGTCCCGCCCGCTTCCAATACAATCCTAACTCCGGGCCGTCATGGCCTCGTTTCTGTGGGGGTCAAGCTCTGGCTTGTGATCCCGTCCAAGCCCATATGCCATCAGGCGATAGAAATGCAATCGTTCCAAAATGCCAGAGCCGTGTTGATACATCATACAAGGCAATTAGGAATCTTGTAATACCAAGATCGCTTCTTGGTTTGTTGTAGTTGTCCGAGTAAAGTGACTGCCCACCCTCTCCGTGGACCTCAGGTCTGGCGTGGTGCACATCTTTAATTCATAACCCATCAGCCAACCATGCAAATCCTTTCGCTTACTGGGCGGCGGGTGTAGCATGGTACTGTGGTCGGTTTCCGCCTCGGCCGCCTCGTCCATAACCTCGTCCGCCGCGGCCGCGTCCACGACCTCGGCCCCGGTAGTTGCGGTAACCACCATCAACACTACCTTGGCCAAAGGTCTCCATGTTCTTTCGCTGCTCCTCGCCCCGCCATTCGCGACCACCAGGCTTCTGGCCGCCATTCTCGGATCGCTCTCTGGACTCGCTGGAGATGTTGTCAAAGAAAGACCTCGTCCTGTTATAAGCAACAGGAACATCGTCGGTCGACGTGGGCTCGGGTCCCTGGATGACCGGTCCTTCGGGCGTCTCTGTCAGAGGAGAGCCAGCAATGGCCTCCTTGACAACCTCTTGCTTGTTGAACTTGGCATTGGACTGAGCAAAGTCAAAGTCAGAATCGGGCACCTCGACCTTGGTAACCGGAGGTCGTCCACCACGACCCCGACCCCGACCTGCCGGTCCACCTCGCACAACAGCATTAACTCTCATCTCATTAACCTTCTTGGTCAGGTTATCCATAGCATTTCCGCCAGTGTTGCCCAATTGAGCCATGGCGACTGCGACCGCAGCCCGGGCGGCATTGGTCGCGTCCTGCACATTAACCGGTGCGGCAGTCACGGGAGCCTTGTTAATGGCATCTCCTCCGATACCAGGAAGTGAGAAGGGCTTGGCAGTAGATCCAGTCAGGGGAATAACAGGAGTAATCCGATGGTTCTTGGGTCCGGTGGGAGCAGCAGGCTTAGCATCCTCGGGCTTGGTTGTTTGTCCATTGGCGGCGTGACCGGCAGCCGCCTGCTTGACCTCCTCAACCGAGGGCTTCGATTCAACAGGAGGGGTGGGAGCATGGGCAGGTTGACGAACACCTTGAGCCAGAGACTTCGGCTCAGTTGGGGGCGCAGCTTGTCCACTTGGTGTGGCCGCCTTGGCTCTATCGGCACCAGGACCAATAGGAGCCGGCTTCGAGTCCTGAGAAGGGCCAGAGCTTGGGGTAGGACGTTGGTTTTGAGGAGCATCCGGGGCGCCAGGAACGCCAGGAACACCGGGGCCAGGAGGGAAGGGATAGTTGTTCCAGGGCCCGGGACCTCCAGGGCCATTGGGACCACCAGGTGGGAAGCCTTGACCGGGAGGGAACCAGCCAGGAGGGGGAGGGTATGGCATGTTGCCGAAGTTGGGGGCAGGTCTGGGTCCAGGTCCAGGTCCTGGGGCACCGCCACGACCCCAGTTGCCAGGTGGTGGACCTCCATAGAAGTTGTTGGGTGGGTAAGGGCCTTGGCCGAAGGCGCCGGCACCGGGAGGAGCGTTCTGGTTCGGTCCTTGAGCGCCAGGGCGAGCTCGAGCCTTTGATGTGGTTAGCAGTTGCATCTCAAGCTACTGCGGTAAAAGAAATTGGATTGTTTCTCCCAGATCAGAAGGAAGGCAACGGAAATTTCGACATCGTTTTTTGCGCTTTTCCGAAATGACAATGTTTTTACATCCGAAATATTTCATCATATGGGAGGGGAAAAAGAGAGTGTTGAAGAGGCGACTTACTCCGACGATAGCTGGGTCATCAGGGACAGCTGGGGGCGGCTTGTTCTCCTTGATGCTAGGGTGCTCTTCGATTCTCAAGTCCTTGACATCGCTTCCACGGAAGACGATGTACTCGTAAACTTGGTCTGAGGGAGTGATCTCTTCCTCTGGTCGGCCTTTGCGGCCTTCCGTTCCGAATGATCTAACATTCTCGAGGGATACTGTGGATTCGTCCGAGTTGATCTCGTGGAGTGTGCCAACGTAGCTATCCTGGGGTCAGCGACGGTCGGGCGCGGCGAGTCGCGTGCAGGAACATACCGAATATCGCTCTTTGAGATGAGGGAGATGCGAGACCTGTGGCTGCGTAAGCGGGCGAAGACAGGTGTCAACGACCACGTTTACCATACCCGAGAAATTCAGACATGGCCGAATTGAAAAGCCACGTTCAGCACGTGGCGAGCTGGTGGGAAAAGACGCTCGAAATGCAAAGACAGTGGTAGAAAGTTGCACGAGATGTAGTGAGAGGGAGAGAAGAGAAGGAGACGAGGAGGGAGGATGTCGCGTGTGGAAGAGGTGGAGGTTGGGGGAGGTTGGTTGTGTGGAGGTAGAGTTTTGTGATTGAGGAATGAAAAGAGAGGCTGGAGGTTCTTGAGCAAGCCCTGCTAGTGGCAGTGCCGGGCTAAAGTGTGGATATACCTCGGTTATTTGGCGGCTGCACTTCTTGAGCTCAGCTTGAGATTTGGTTGTGAATAGGGTATTCTGGCTTAAAGAGGAATCAATAAGTGGTGAAAAGATAGTCGCTTTGACAGGTGAATGTGAGAGGTGCTTAAATCCAACAATTGTCATTCACTGTTTCTCTAGCTCCTGGTGACTGCAGGAAGCTGCAATAGGTACTTTCATATGTATTATAGTTGACCCTGCCTTAGTGGTAGCTACGAAACTCAATTAGACCAACCACGGATCCTATCACCAACAGATTTGCTCTTCCATTAACCGTCATTCGAATAGCAATGTCTGCCTGACCGATCAAGCGCTCGTCGACGTAGACAACAATGCCCACGTCATGTCTTCATAGCAAACAATCTCATCGGACCAGGCGTTGGTAATAAACGCCAGCTGTCGAAATTTGTATGTACTATAAAAGCGACGGTCTACATCTAGAATCATGAAAGCGTGCCCCAAAAAACCCCGCAGCGAAACGAAAGGACGCGTAGACCTCGACCGAGGAACAACCCATGCAAGCCAAACCTGAAAGTGACTGCCTAAACTCCAATACGTAGCCGAAACCCATCTCATCGGAACTTGCTGAAAATGACGGCGATGATAAGAATCACCAGAACTGTAATAATCGCAATCGTAATCACCCGATTTGTAGCCATCCTGTAGATGCACGGTCAGTATTTGGTCATGGACGTCAACTCCTGAAGGGTCGCTTTACCTACGGGCCATCCCCCTTAGCGTCTTGACGCTCCTGTCCACATAACCCTCACTCTCGAGTAGCCGGCCGTGTGTGTTCTCGATGACCTCTCGTTGTCTACCAAGATCCGCCAGGGTGCCCGCGCCGATTGCCTCAGTCTCATTGGCAAGGGCCTGGCTGGCCTTCAAGCGCTGGGTGCTGCGATCGAGCCGATCCGTGCCGGAAAGCAACTGCTGGCGCTGCTCCATATGAATGTCTGATGATCCAGCGGGGTCATCTGTGTATCGCGATCCGAACAGAGCTGAACGATCAGAGGACAGAGTTGTCAACTTGCGACGGGCGCCATCTGTGTCGGACTCGTAGTTTCGGAGGCGTTGATTGACCTTGGTGCGAGAGCTGGTGGGAATGTTCTGCTTCTCCAGGCGCATTGCCGCAAGCTTGATGAACAATACTGTCAGCATTCAATGAAAGAGGATGGGCCGTCGCGCACATGATGCGTACCTGTTCATCGAGCTCCTCGAGGGCTCGCTCAGCCTGGCTGATGGCGGCCTTTCGAGGCTCGCCCGCCAGCTCAGGAATCTGGTCCAACTTTTGGGTCAGATCAGCCTGGATGAGCTTGAACTCGGCCTCGTAAGAGCTAAAGAGCTCAGAGCCAGCGTCGGTATCGAGAGGGTTCGCCATCGTCAAGGGAGGCTGGGGAAATGACAGGTGCTCGGGAATCGGTTCGAGTCAGTGACACTTGGTCGCAAGTGAAATCGCGGACTGTTACAGAAAGATTTATAGTTGATGGCGGAGGATGAAAGGGCGATCGCGCAATTCTCGGGTGATGTTAGATCTAAGAGTGGTCGCTGCGGTTTGACGTTCTCGTCAGCTCTTCCGGGTTCGTCTGGCCCGACCGAGGACGGTTGGTTGCCTGCGCATGACATCTTGGCCAATGAGCGACGCCCTCAGCCACACCAGCTTTACACGTGATCCCAATGGTCCGTGCACTTCGGGGCGGCCAGGATATTATCTCGAATTCGCGACGAAAGTTTTCTTCCTTTTCTCTTTTTTCTCTTCATAGAAAGTTGAATCCCCCTTCTTGCGAAGAAAAGCGGCTCTGCGTCAAGACCTCGGTCGATGGCGTCGGGTTGAAACAAGCTGGGCAGAATAAAGCAGGTTTCCTGCACGGCGCTTTTAAGAATTGGTGACTCGAATTCACGTTAACCGATCCCGTTGAGTGTTCGACATGCTTCGCTTTGAGCCTTTGTGGCATTGCAAGCATTGGTAGCAAGAGATTATCGGCCTTGTTTGGCGATCTCTTTCCTCTTGATGAATTTGCTTGTGATAATGGCAACTCGCTGAGGGCGCCTCTGTAACTGTTTTGGTTTCTGTTCTGGAGATCTCTCGAGACGCAGATTTGCCTGGGACAAGCTGCAAAATCTGTTGCGGAGCCATCCATGTTGGCTGTGTCCCAAAATAGCAGCCACAGACAGACATGACAGCACTAGCCACTGTGGCTCACGGATCTTGGCGACCACCCCAAGTGGGCCAGCAACTCAATCGTTGGGAAGGAAGGGTCAGTCGTCGATGTCATTCTGCATCTCGACGCTCTCGGAACAAGCCCAGACGAAGCTCATCCATTCATCTTCTATCCTCCCGTCGCAAGCTCCCGTAGATCAGACCCTTTCTCCTCTCAAATACACCAGAAAAGGACATCGCAGCTGCCGAGTTCAGCTAGCCACTTTCACTGTCACTCACTGGCAATCATCATGCCTGAGTCGCGGCACATGTGAGTCCCCGTCATTGTCTGTGACTTGTCTCTGCTTGTCCCACCCAAATGCCCAACCCCCCCATCTTCTTGATGCGCTCGTCATCAAATCAGCTGCGTCCTTGCGAGGCCGGCATCCAATCATGTTTGGATTGCCACGACACCGAGAACCATTTTAACTTGAATTTCCTCTGTCACATGTATTCAATCTACCACCTCCATCTCAAGATGCTTTCCATCCCTCGGCTTTGGCTCCCACTTTTCGCTGCATCCTTGCTGTCCCCAACAACCCCAGGCTCGACTTGACCAGACCATACATATTCTTGTCGACACCAAGCAGCAGCACAGCACTCATGAACGGGTCGACTGATATCTTTGTCAGGAAAAAGGTGGCCATTGTTGGCAGCGGCTGTGCGGGAATCGGTGCTCTCTGGGCATTGAACAAGACCTATCATGATGTCTATATGTATGAAGGCGCCGATAGGCTCGGCGGCCATACAAACACGGTCTTGTACAAGAAGGGAAAGTATACAACAAAGGTTGATACTGGCTTTATCGTCTTGAACACAGCCACATATCGTGAGTTTACCTTACCCAACGGTCGTGCACCCTGGCTCACCTCCCGCCAGCCAACTTTATCAGGTTCCTGGATAAAATCGGTGTCAAGACCGACCCTACCGAGATGACCTTTAGCGTATCTCGGGACCGCGGTGCTTTCGAGTGGGCTGGTTCCAGCTTAACTGGGTTATTCTGCCAAAGAAGGAACATTCTCTCACCGAGGATGTGGAGGATGATCTTTGACATTGTTCGCTTCAACCAATTTGCTCTGGACCTGCTGATAAACGATGAGGAAGAGATGTCCAACGTTGAGCTGGGGAGTGATATGATGAACCACATCTCCCAGGACGAGACGATCGGGGAGTACCTGGAGCGTGAAGGTTACTCAGACGCGTTCAGAGACGATTACCTTATCCCCATGACGGCGGCGGTGTGGAGTACAAGCCCAGACAAGTGCTCACTGGAGTTTCCAGCAGTGACTTTGGTTCGCTTTCTGTAAGTTTGTTCCACACAACGCCTGGAGTCATTCTAACTCGTCTTAGTTGGAATCACCACCTGCTATCGACAGTAGCCGCACGCCCCCAGTGGCTCACATTGAGGGATGGATCCAGCTCTTACATCGATGCTGTCATGAAGGGATTCCCCCCGAACCACCTGTTCCTCAAGACACCAGTTAGACACATTTCAAACGAGAGCGACGGCAAAGTAAGGGTTCACCTAGAAAACGGATCCTCTGCCCTCTATGACCACGTTATTCTTGCAACACACGGCGACGAGGCATACGACATCATTAGGGCATCAGCGACGGAGCAAGAACGGTCCATCATGTCATGCTTTAAGACATCGCAGAACGAGGCAGTTCTGCACTCTGACCTGGCTATGATGCCGGTGAGACAAAAGGCGTGGACCAGCTGGAACTACCTCACCTTGTCGTCACCATCATCACGAAAAGCCAACATCGATCAAGTCTCACTGACCTACAACATGAACATCTTACAACACATCCCGCGCGACACCTTTGGCGATGTCCTGGTTACTTTGAACCCCCTCCACAAGCCCAAACCGGAGAAGACTCAAGGACGGTACTACTACTCACATCCGCTCTACACGCCTTCTGCAATCCGGGCGCAAAAGCTCTTGGCGCATGTTCAAAACACCCGTGGTATTAGCTATGCCGGGGCGTGGACCAAGTATGGCTTCCATGAGGATGGCTTCAGTAGCGGGTTGCATGTTGCCCAGGAGCATCTTGGCGCAAAACTGCCTTTCCAGTTTACGGATTCCACCTACAGCAGGGGCAAGAGGCCGCGATTGGGTCTGGCGGATCACATACTGCGCCTGATCATCTTGATCATCCAAGTGTTTGTGATTCAGGTCATTGAGAGGTTGTTTGGTGCTGGACCTCGACAACGCCGGCGATCTATGAATGGGAATAGTGGAAAGATTGCGAACGGAAAATACCAATGAGGTCGAAAAGTCGTGTCATATGCGAGGGAATGGAGTTTTGTTTGTCATTTATGGGTTATATGGGAATGCACGTAAGTAGTTTTGACTATATGGTATGTAAGCGCTGAGATTGGAAAGACACATGTAGATAATTAATACATTTTCAATATTCCCTCCAAGGCAAACGCTTGCCCATCCAAGACATGACCGTCCCTGTCTCCTCGACAACGCAGCAGGTTGGCCAGCAGAGCGATCACCATGTCATCAGTTGGAAAGGATCGCGATTCCTACACCCAAGACAAGCTGGATACCCAGCGTTAAACCCAGTATCAGATGCACATTCTTCCACTTGGGAACTTCCAGCACGACGCCATTCTGCGGCCGAAGCCCCGGTACCACGACGTCGTTGTTGGCCTGCGCAGCGACCGCCACGGTTCCCGCTGCGAAGGCCGCCGTCAGTTTCCCCATGCCCTTGGCGCTGCCGTTCTGAGGGTCTCCGTATGTCGACTCGGCTGGGTAGCTCTGGAATTGGTGGTTGCTGTTGCTCGATCCTAGGGAAGAGGCTCCGTAACCCTGGAGGGCGATGGCTGATGAGGCTAGGGACGTTATGTTGATGCCCATCTCGTGCTCCTTGCGGGCGGCGTTGACCACGGGGCCGAAACTTATGTTGCAGCGGTAGTACCACGAGTTGGAGGCCGATGCCTCAAAGGCTGTGACTTCGCTCCAGGTCGTGCCTTGCTCGGCGGCAGCGTCGAACATGAAGGTAGTTTGATCAATGCCGTTTACCGCCATGAGCTCGACTCTGGATCCATCTTCATCGGCGATGGTGATGTTTGCCTCGTTTCCCCTGGCGCCTCTTGTGACCTTCCAGCTGCGACAGCGTCCGGTGACCTCGACGCTGCGGTTTGTGCTCACGATGAGGTCGTACTTTTTTGGGTTTCGCGTGGACTCTTGGAAGATGTATTTGCAAGATGCGCCTCCGCAGTAGATCAGGGGGTCGTTGTTGTCCCAGAGAGTGCCGGGCAGGGGGACTTGATCCATGGTGCCCCAGATCCATGCGAGAGCGATGGAGCCGTAGCTGAGCCATTGTTAACATTGTTGAAGAAGGGGGTTGTTGAGGCTCTCACCTATTTGCGGTATAACGCAGAGCACTTAGTCCTTGTGAATTGGCGGCGAGGACTCTCTCCGTGTCCAGGTCCGACATGTCTGGGATTGTCACATTGCCCGGCTTCAGGATGGCAAAGGAGTCTGCTGGATTGGTGGAGTATGCCAGACCTAGAGTTGCCAAGGCGATTTGAGAGGCCTAGTGACGATTGTTAGTGCTGGAGTTGTAGTAGGTGACTGGGTCGACTAGCTATGTTCAGCAGGATGAAAGCAATGGCATAGAAGCGGATCCAGAATGAGCGAGAGACCCATGTGAGCTGGACGATGCGGTTGAGGTCCTTGGCCTTGAGGATCAACTCGGCCTGTGCCTGCGTTAGATCATGGTGAATAGTTATGTATAGCAAGAGCTCAACGCGCCTCTCGATCTGGCCATTCACGAAGGCTCAGAATCCACCACCGAATCTCCTTTGCCATGGCCTCGAGGGAAAAAGTGATGCTCAGGCCAAGACCAAGAGAGAGCCCAACGACGAGGGCGCTGAACTGGCGCTTGGTCTCTGCGGACATGACATCCTTTTCAGAGTAGTGCCAGAGAACAACGTAGATGGCGATGATGAAGACGGCGGAGATGAGCCATCTCACCAAGTTTGCAGTCAGCGCCTTTCGCAGCCTCTTCTGGTGATGGAAGCGTTTGCCTGTGTCGTGAGGTGGTGGTTCCTCGGGTGTCTCTGGCTTGGGGGATCGAGAGTCTGGGCGGGATTCTTGTTCTACCTCGGGACTTGGATCTTGTGGTTGCTGTTGCGGATGTGATTGTGGCGTGTGAAACCTCTCTAGCTCTAGCGATGCCTCGTGGCCCCTTGGTGTCGTTTCTTGTTCCATTGTGCAAGCACGCATGCCGTATTGCGGATGAATCCCATGTTTTTATCAATAGTTTAGTACAAATATAAGCTCTGGATTAAGGTTTTCTATCTCATGCTACCTAAGACGAAGCCTCTGTGGTGGCGGGACAACTATTCCAGCTCGTGGACGTTGGTGGCAGTGTACGGACCTTAGCTCGACGTCGAGAATATTGGGTTATCAATGTCTTCGAGAGTGAGCTAAGGAGAAGCCTACGATTAGGTAGAAGCAGAACAATAGTCATGGCGTTGTGAGGTTCTGCTGGCCAAGAATGCGCTCCAATGGCGAAGCTTGGATTTGGAACCATTGACTTCTGCCCAGATGCCAAGTCCTCCGAGCTATACGCCTCCAACCCACTTACGATATCATCAATTGTACTTCCACAGCGTAAACAAGACTATCTATAGTATCCATTCCCCTGGTCAAGCATGACTGATGAAGAATTAAAAGTTCCTGAGCCCCGGGGGTACATGCCCATTATCGTGCTCCACCAGTCGGCGACCCAAACGCCGACTCCCGACGTCACCCAGAAATCGCCAGAGATCATCCGACTCGAAGCTTCACCACTAGACAACACCAAACCCGGGGCCCAATTGAACCATGAACGCCGCCCCGCGACTCGTCCGAAGCTCGGCCCGCGCGCCGTGGTCCTGCTTCTTCTGCCAGAATGCCCGACCGAAGAATCCGCTGAGCTTCCGCCGTAGGGTGTCGAGCTCGCCGCCGAAGAAGGACCCTCCGAAGCGTGCCTACACCCCGTCGATGGACGAGATTCGCGCCCACTATGGCATGAAGAACCGGACGGTGGCGTAAGGGAACCTTGGGAGGAGTTGTATGCGCTCACTGCTGACGAGCACCAGGTACTACACCATCAGCACCATCCTCGGCTTCGTTGCCCTCACCTACGGCTCCGTGCCCCTCTACAAGATGGTAACCCTCCCCTCACCCTCAATCTCCAACCTTCTATATACTGACGCCATTCGCAGATCTGCCAGACCACCGGCTGGGGTGGCCAGCCCGTACGAGCCCACGGCGGCCCCGGATCCGACGACGCCGACATCGCGAGCCGCCTGGTCCCCGTCAAGGACGCCAATCGCATCAAGGTCACCTTCAACGCCTCCGTGTCCGACGTGCTGCCCTGGAAGTTTATGCCCCAGCAGCGCGAGGTCCGCGTCCTCCCCGGCGAGACGGCCCTGGCCTTTTACACAGCCACCAACAAGAGCGACCAGGATATCATCGGCGTCGCCACGTATAGCGTGACGCCGGCGCAGTGCGCTCCCTATTTCAGCAAGATTCAGTGCTTCTGCTTTGAGGAGCAGCGTCTGAATGCGGGGGAGACGGTTGACATGCCTGTCTTTTTCTACCTGGATCCTGATCTGCTGAACGACCTGAACATGAAGGGCGTAGAGACGGTGACGTTGAGCTATACATTCTTTAGTAAGTCTCTGTTGCAGAGATTCAATGAGTATGTCACTAACTATTCTTGCAGAAGCAAGATATGACAACAACGGACGGTTCCAGAGGCCAATGGCAGCATAAGTAGTCGGATAGAGGGGGGAATCCAAAGTGTACAATACGCCCTACTCTTACTTGTAACATGTATAACGCGCTAGACGCTGTCGATTAGAGAAAATAATTTACTTGCACGTCAAGCTAGTTTCCCCAGGTTGATATCTTGAGGCATGGCATCTGCAACCATAGGCTGACATTTGGTTTACTGTAGAAGTTTGGAGAGTGGCCTATCCTCAAAGTTAATTGTGATCCTGAGCACGTCTACAGGGGCAGCATTTCCCCAAGCTCCAAAAGCCTCAGGCTTAATCTCCCTTTCCACCTCTGCTGGGTAGGTAGGTATGTGAGCTCCCACAGTGACCATTGACAGTTTTTACGCCGATATCGCACGGAGTTCCGAAGGGTGCTCTCTGGCAGGGATGAATCTGCAGCTGACTCAGCCAGGGACAACCGCCCTGCCACCCGTGCACCTCGCGATGAGCCCCTGTCATGTAGGGCCCAGTGTTGAAGTCACGTGAAGGAAATTTCCACACCCTCTGAATTCCACCCACAACCTTTTGTCAACTTTTTTTTCTCTCTTTCCCTTTCACTCCGCTCAACCTCGCCCAACGCCCATCAACTAACATTCCAGCATCGTCCTCGCCCAACACCGTCAAAATGGTCAAGGTTAACCCTCGTGAGTCTTTACCAATCTATTCAATGCCTCTTCGTTCTCATTACTGACTGGTTTTCTTTCTGCAGAGATCGCGTCTTCCCGACGCAAGAGCCGTGCCGCTCACTTCAAGGCTCCCTCTGACCAGCGCCGTGTCATCATGAGCGCCCCTCTCTCCAAGGAGCTCCGTGAGAAGTACAACGTGAGTATTTTTTCCGGAGCAATGAAATTTTTTTCACCAGTCCTGACAATCTCCAATAGGTCCGCAGCATCCCCATCCGCAAGGACGACGAGGTCACCATCGTCCGTGGCTCCAACAAGGGCCGTGAGGGCAAGATCACCTCCGTCTACCGCCTCAAGTACGTCGTCCACGTCGAGCGCGTCACCCGCGACAAGGCCAACGGCCAGTCTGTCCCCCTGGGCATCCACCCCTCCAACGTGGTCATCAACAAGCTCAAGCTTGACAAGGACCGTGAGGACATTCTGGCCCGCTCCAGGGTTGGCCGCGAGCTTGCGGCCAACAACAAGGTCACTGCTTAAGTGGTGATCCCTTGTTGAGCAAACAAAAAAACACAATCACACAAAACCAAGACGACGATCAAACCTCCCTCCCTGGCGAGGACGAACTTTTCTTTTTTTCACCACCCTCACACACATGACACCTCCCAGTGTGAGGGACATCTCAAAGGGCAAAAGTTGACGAGGAAATGGGCATATACTCCGGCGTTTTTTGCGATACCCGCACGTTTTTCTTCCAACGACGCGGTTCGGGTCTACATCAGGGTAGATGAATTGAGAATTCTAGGGTTCTCAATGGCCATTTCACTCAACTTGGTGAAATGCTCCATGGGAGGTTTATCCCGAAGTCTTGACTTGCTCTCCCCCACACACATGGCGAGGACCCTCGTGATGTCTGGCGGACGGCGGCGGCTACCACTGTGTCACGGCTGCTATCCGCCGTTACGCGCGTAGGATGCTTACCAACCTTGGACGCACCTCGGGTGCTGGTCCCTCGTAGACTGCAATATCTTCGCACTCTATGTGCAACTGTCTGTCAAAGGTAGGTCGTAGACTCCCAACCGCTAGGATATCTCCGCGTCAACCAACAAGTTCATGGTTTTCGAGGTATACGACTGGCGAAGATGAAACCCAGCAGAGCCCAATTACTATCATGAAGGGCCTGCTCTCGCTTGAAGATTTTTGCCGAGTTGACAATGAGGCTGGAAATTTGAAGGTGAGGTACATGTCGTCGTCTAGAATTATCTAATACCCATTAATCAATACATAACCATTTGCACTTGTTTTGTCACTCCTTGTCTCCCTCTCCCGTCTTCATTGATCATTTGGAGCAGGCCATCATCGTTGTATGCACATGCCCAAGGGCCCAATCCAGGCAAAGCGTTCACTATTCACGAGTGCCATGGAAATGAAGCTTTCAGAACCCAGGTCAAGCCCATTTGATATCAGCAAAGGTAATGTGTGAACAAGAGTGCATCTAATCATACAAAAGTCCGTCAATAGTCTCTAACATCATGCTGTGTCTCGTACATTGCCGCCACTCCGGCCGGCCATGATCCATATCCCGGATGCCTGCATCGAAGTAATCCTTTCCGATGTTTGTCCATGACCGTTGAAAATCCTAACATATTGGGTATTCTAACACTGGTGTTGCCTGAACGCCTGCTCCCTTGCCTCGGGATGCTGTAAATGATGCTGTGCGTGCTACTCGGATCCATCAAGCTCAAGGCCAGATTGTGTCTGGCGCGCGGGGAAAAAAAAAGGCGTGCTTGTGACACGGAAAACATGTAAAAGAACTCGTACGGTAACTCATTCAAGTCGTAAGTATGAAAACAAGGTTGGATGCTCATCATGTGGCATCACTCGGTGGCATCAACGAATGTGCCATGGTCAACAAAAAGTGAAGAGAAGTGAAGAACCTCTAATGAGTAGGGAGTCCGCTGTGGTTCTTGTCCTGGAGGCTGACACTACGCAGCTTCTGCTCGAGAAGGTCGATGGGAGGTTTGTTCTCTCCTCGCTTCTCTGCAGGCGTGTTCGCCGAGGGAATGTTGGGTGCCTCTCCCACCTTGACACCGGGGCCACGAGAGTTGGGGGTCGTGTTCGCGATAGCGGGAGTCAGAGAAGCTGTGGCGTGGCCAGAATAGTGAGGGAGCACGCCTTGAGCTGTCATAGGAGACACCTGGCCCGCAACCGCATTCGCACTCGTCTTGCCACGTCTCCGCATGGATGACCAGATCTCGTTCGAATGTTTGGTGCTGGGGACATGTCAGCGTCATTCAGACTCAGCAGTGTATGTTAACATACCTCACACTGCGTTCCATCACCCGGCGGCCCTTGAAGAGTAGGTTGCCATCCTCATCACCCGAGTCTTCCGACGGCTTCGCTCGGAGGTTCTCTGATGAGATTCGAGTCTTCTCGTTGACGATTCGACGGAACTCGAGATACCGTGGGCTGGGTTGACTCGCGTAGGACTCTGAGCGAGGAAGCTCAGAGGCAGAGCTACCACGGAGCGAATCTTCAGCTCGGTGCAGAGACTCAGAGCGAGTGGCTTCATCAAGTCGGTTCCGAATGGCCCTCGTGCCGGCTTGGGCCATGGCATTGAAAGGGTCGTTCAAAGAGTTGTTCTCACCAGTGGATGGCAGAGGCTGCAAATTCTGGGGGGTCTTGGGAGAATCCTGGGGCGAGGCAGTTCGTTTGACAGGGGGGCTCGCAAAGTAGAAGTTTACGCCATCAAACCTGGTGGTACCCTTCTGCTCATGAAGGGGAACCCTTTGCCGATACATGTGAAGGGCATGCAACTCATGCGGTCTCAGCTCACGCCCGTAGTCGCGGTCGGTGTCTTTGGCGTCTTCAGGCTCAATATCCAGGGGAGGCTTGCCAACCAGATAGGGGACACCCTGGCGGTTTCTGTTCGCGTTCTTCTGGAAATAGGACTTGAAAGACGAAACACCGGGTGGCTGGGGCACGTCGGCCAAAGGAACCGGCTCGTCAGGAGCAGCAGTCGCCATCGAAGAATTGCTCGCCTCAGCCCGGGGTTGAAAGGGCGGTGCCAGGGCAGCGTTGACAGGGAGGCTCGACGATTTCCTCTGTGGAGCCTGGGCATCACACATGGAATGCCCGACAGGAGTAACCGCGGCACATGGCTTGGAGCTGGGATTGCGTGAAGGAACAGACCGAGCATGGGTTCGCTCTTGCGTCGACCTCATGTTCAGTGTCGAGGACGGCCCAGGTCGGACTGCAACCAAACTGTCAGACCCAGCATCGCTACGGGTAGAGTCGACAGGAGAGGCGGAATGGTGATTGCCATCAGGACCGGGCAATTGTTCAGACTCCCACTTGAGCTGTTCTTCGTGCATGAGCTCGAATTGATCAATTTGCTCATAAACGTCATTCAAGCACGCTTCCATGTATTTGTGGTCGATCTGGTGAATGTTGTACCGAAGTTGATCTTGGTAAACTCGCTTCTTGCTGTGAAGAATCCGAAGCTGCTTCTCTGTGATCTCGCTGGCGAGGATCGAAGTCATTGGAGGGGGTGAACCCTTGCCCGGGGTGACGTCCGATGGAATCGAGGACTGGATGGTGGCGACAGTATGTAAACTGTACGGCGGCGACCATTGTTTCTGGCGAGTGGCAGCTCGATTAGGCCCTGTTCCTTGATCGTGTCTTGCAGGAGGTGGGTTGGCATCACCAGTTGGGCGAGGCGCTGGCTGGGGCTGCATGGGAATATGAGGCAGTAGGCCGACGGGCTGCGCGTGGTTTCCATAGGCAACCATCCACTGGTTGTTGTAATAGAATGGTCGACTGGGGTCAAACTGCTCCGCGGGGGAAATGTGGATTGGCTTGGGTTGATGGCGTGTATGGATCTCGTTCTGTTTCCCAAACGTAGCGTTCATGACGGACTGGGGAACAACGTGATTGGGGGCAGAGATCTGGTTGTAAGGAACACCTGAGAAACCAATCGGAGCAGGAATGAAAGGCATCTGGTCGGGCCTGAAAGCCATGCCGGCAGGGACGGGACCGGGAGCTTGACCTGGAAACAGGGGTTGGAATGGAGTCCAGCCAGGAGGGATGACGGGGAAGGGGATAGCCTCAGGATGAACGCCACTGACAACGCGGGGTTGAGGCATGGCATCAGCTGGGTTGCGCTCTCGGGTCCATTTCGACGTAGGGGAATGAGGTCCCCGCGTGTTGGGCACGATTCGACCTCCAGCCGTGACCCGGACGTGGGTGGGCGAAACGACCGAGTTGCAGAACTTTTGGAAGCCCTCTGCCTTTTGGGCTGCCAGGTCCGATGGCGCCGTCAGCGGTGCCCGTCCTTGCTCTGAGTCAGTTCGACTACGGAACTTGCGTTCCGAGTCGGTACCGTCGAGTTGCTGAGCGGCCGCTTGACGGTATCGGCACTCCTCCTCGATGGAGCCGACCGAACTTTCCTCGGCAATCAAGGAGAGGGGACGCATATATCCGGAGGAAATGACTTTGTCTGTTTCATGGTTACACAAGCTCGAGTTAAGGGGGGAAAGGGAGACACTCACCCAGATCGGGGTCCGCCTCCACCCTGGCGGTCAGCACCACCCACACATGCTGCGGCTGAGGAAGGTGTCGTAGACTCAACATCTCTCGAACCGAGTAGGATCGGCAAACCATCTTGTAAACCGTTACCTGGAACGGCAAAAGCCTCTGGTCAGCAACTGTCTAAATCCAAGTTGCGGTCCGAAGACCTAGGTGCAAGCACCACTACCAAGAGGAGAGGAGCAAATCATCAAGGCCGGCTGAGCAGTCAGGGCCATGTTGTCCATATGAGTGACATAAATCCACTCGAGATATCTGTCCATTCATCATGATGAAAAAATACATCGTGAGGTGGACATGATTTCTCTGTGTGTAGGCAGTGCTGTCTCTCTCGGGTGATGCAACGGGGGTGCATCGCAGTTTGGAGTGGTGTTGCGGAGAAGAGGAGAAGAGATGCAAAACGAGCAGCATAAATAAACACCTCCACTCTGCAATTGGCGCCTCACGCAGCGAGAAACCTAGTTTTACATGCTCTTCGTTGCCAAAGCAATACCAAGAATGAAGAGCAGTGCAGCCAGGTACTCGCAGCGCAGGTGGGCCAATAGCCAGTGCATGAGGAGAAGAAGAAATGACTTACACAAGAATGGGCCTATGGGGAAATGTAGAGAATCCGTAGAGGATGAAGAACAAACAAAGCCTTGGTTTCTCGGGCTTCCGAATCGGGATGAGAGCGCTTTAACAACTGCCTGGTCAGGAAATTCAATGGAGGGGGTCGGAGAGGTGGTCGCTTTTCCGGCGGAGACTGCAAACGGCAACGGCAGCGGATGGAAGACAGCGTCGGTGTAGTCGAACAAGAGGGCGCGGGTGAGGCGTGAGGGTAGATGAAAGGTTTGGGTTCTGAAGAAGGTTGTGAGAGAGAGTTCATTGTCTATATGCAGTGGGAGGTAGGAGAGGAAAGGTTACCTGCAATCTGACCGGACGGCTCAAGAGGAAGCAGCACTGCACTCTGTGCTCTCAAGGAAGGCAGTGATAGTCAGCAACACACAGAGACCTGGTTCTTTTGGCAACCGCAACCGAGGGGCGACACGAGGAAGCTGTACTCGCTGGAAAGATGGTAAGCAACCGATGATGACTTGTTATTTTAGTGATTGGTGAGGGCCAGACGGGGGAGTAGCCTGTCAGAGATGCCCGGCAGGTGAAAACAGAGAAAGTAAGGAATACGAAGGGGTAGGCTTTCGAGGCAGGAGAAGTGTGACAGCACCCTGATGGCCAAGTGAGGGCAAGGAGAAAGGAAAGAGTGCTCGCTCAAGGTCGGAGTGATTGACAGCGAACGAGAAGGAAAGATCCAACTTACCTGAGAGCCGAAAATGCTGGGGTAATAAGGGAGCAGGAGTGAGTTGCAGGTAGTCTCTGGAGGTGAGAAGACACGTGAGAAGACACGGACGAAGCTGAGAAGGAGCGCTGCTCTGCTCTGCTTTGGAGGACGCCGACCGTGAGAGGGAGAGCGATGCTTGATCTACCCAGCAGAAAATCGAGAAGGTCACGGCAAGACAGAAGTCTCAGTAGCTGTTTTCTCTAGCAGAGATGAGAACCCGCGTGTGAAGATACGAGCGGAAATGAGGAGGAAAGAGTCTGCTCTTCTTCAGAAGAAGCCTACCGTTCTGCGAGAGGACAGCGTCCGGCCTACCCAGTAGAGAACTGGGAAGATAAAGACAAGGGAGTGGTTGCAGTAGCTGTATGCACTAGAAGTGAGGGGACTCGAGAGGAGACACGAAAGAAGTCGAAGAGTGGTGAACGCTGCTCCGCTGGAGATCGGGGGAAGTTGGCCACCAACGACGAGGCGAGGCTCAGCCGAGCTAGAAGAGCGCGGCAGAGGTCACAACAGGGAAGGAGTCGCAGTGCCTGCGCTGCAATCTCTGGAGGTTAGGAGGCCCGAAGCTTGAGTGGAGGAGGAGAAGGAAACGAACCTTGCTCTCCTCGTGGTGAGGCCCTGCCTACCCAGCAGAGAGCCGCGGAGATCGCGAGAGAAGGAGAGACGCAGTACTCTGCAGCGTCTAGAGGTTAGGAGATACCGGAGCTTGAGTGAAGGAGGAAAGGAAGACGAACCGTGCTCTGCTCGAGGCGAAGAGTCCTCGACCGAGGAAGCGGATGGTGATCTCTTGCTCGGACAACAACAGAATAAGAACCACAACAACGATAGGCGCACGAAGACGAAGATGACGAGTACTAAGAGAAAGGAACGATACCAAAGTATCGAGTGCGAGGCTCGACGATGCGTCGAAGTGGAGATGGCGACGGTGCGTTGGGGATGGGGTGTTTGGGAAAGGGAAGGAACAGCCCGGAGGGATACCAGGGTGCGGTATTGTTTATTGTCACGGGGGAACGCGTGCGGTGCGCGTTTGGGCAACAAGGTCTTGCCCTAATTATGCGCAAGATATGCGTCTAAGAGACTGGATAGTCTAAATGCAATCATCCTCGTCGGGACGTGGTGTTTAATGCGGGCCCCTAGGTAACCATGGGGGCAACGGATGGCAGTGAACAAGAGAGGTCGTCGCTGCAGCTGCTCTAGAGGCTAATTCCATGGCACACTGGCGGTAATTAGGTCCCCTGAGCTTTGGCAGAGATCCTTAAGTCATGTCCCATAACGACACTTGTCACTGCTTTTCGTAGAGTCCATGTCATTCCACATGAATTATACCAGTGTCCCTCGGCCGTGTCTCTACCTCTAACGACACTTGTCGTTGGATCTCGTCGAGCGCTGTTCCATATACATTATACCAAAGTCCTCCATCAAGTGTCTACCCATGGGTATCTTGAGATGTGATGGTATGCCATGCATTGGGGCTATTGGCCCCTGAGCTTCCCAACCGACATGCAATTACATGGTGGTGGTGTCCTTTCCGTTGTATAATATTCAAAGACAACATCCATAGACCGTCCAAGGGGGCCACGTCCATGCTTCCCAGGAATCATACTTATGATTCTTCACTCTAACACTTGAATTTCCATATGAATTTCATGCTTCCCAGATTCGTAGATGTTTGTACCAGTCTAAACGAACCTATATACATGCTATTGAGCAGCGGGGACAATGGGGTCGAGGGCGGAAGCGTTGTGTTCAATAGGCAGATCAGGGGACGGAATGGTGGCAACACCGTTGTAAGGTTGGCGTTGGTCCTGTCGTTCATCGCTTCGTTTGCCTTGAAAACTGGATATGGATAAAAGGGGCGGAAACCAAGACAGGGGGGGGCTTTGACACTTGGCGGCGACGCAATAGGGTGTCTTCTCGCCCTAATTTGATTCTGTGATTCTACGTCGAGAAGGATGGCGTTTGACTATGACAAGAGCTTTAATAGTCCCTCCTTGAAATCGTTTGTATCGAATGGAATAGACGATGAGGAGGGAGGGGTTGGACATGCAGATCATAACACTCGTTGCGGACTGCGAGCCATTCACAGGTTTCGCCGTTCAAAGGAGGAGAAACTGCGTTTGAGTTGAAATATGGAATCCACCAGATCTAAAGACCTACCACCTCGAAATAACTTCATCCGTCGTTCGTATGAAGTGGGCATCACGAGTCGAGATGCAGGGAAAACCAACTGGTGATGACCTCTGGCACTTGCCACGAGCCGAAAGCATTTAAGACACTTGATTTTATCAGCCTTTGTAAAATAGCACGCCGGCATTTAAACAAATCGAGGCATCTTGGGATCCTAAATTGTCCTCGTAGGGGCGATAGAAGGGACAAACAGGTTGTTTCGCATCTGGTATAATCTGGCGTTGTCGTGTTTCGTTTGTTGGCCTAGGAGGAAGGCGACGAAAAAGGGGGGCTGAAAGTCTCGTCACTTGAGAGCCTGGCAGTGTGTGCCTCTTCGTCGAATTTCAATATCGAATTCAAGATGAACAAAGTGGGTGATCGAAGAATACCTCATCTTGCCAAAGGATCGCATCGGCTTGTCGTTTCGAGGATATCCGAGGTCCAAGAGGATCAAAGCCACGAACGAGGGGAAACAAGCCGGCAGTTCCCCTGGAACGGCCGTGGCAGCCATCAGAACATCCCAGCACCAATGCCAGAGTGCGCTCTGACGTTGTGAGACGCAGATACTCGACGTGGCGTTGGTGTTTTCCAGCTTTGCCGCAGATAGCGAGGTAGTTGATCGACGACCTCGCGAGATGCTTCTTCTTTTCTCACTCCTCCCCCGCAGGCTGACAGCCAACGGCTTCTGACCGAGCTCGATATTCTCGTTGATTCTAGTGTCATAGCTCGAATCGAAAGAGACCTGCATTGATTGTGCCATGGCGCGGAAGATGCGTCTCGTCGGAGCAGCCAAGTCGGCCGATACTCGAAACACAGCTTCCCGACCGAGGTCAATGTCAGATTCCCGGCCCCGGAACGGACCGGTTCTCTGCTCAGTTACACCAGCAACGGCAGACCGAGATGGAGTCGCCGTCCTCTGAAAGTGTCTTGATTGGTAAGAGCTCTTCTACCTGGCGCCATGTTGTCTTGATGGAGACTAACGGTGTGGACGCGGAAGCAATGCCCTAGATTCCGCATCGATTGCACAGCAGCGAGCCCATTAGGCTACGATCCGCCCCTTGACCGCAGAAGAAAGCAAGCAAAACGCCCACGGCAATGCCCCGTCACCATCCCGAGACAAGGGGGCCACCGGTGCTCCGAGAGCCAAGTGCGTGGGTTCATGGGGGGACAAAAGGTCCGAGACCGACTGGTCTATGCAGCATCGGAGCTGTGGGGAGACACAGGAGGCAGGCCGCTTGACTGGAGGGAGAGGCAAGACCAAAGGGCCATGCATACAAGTGCTCACATCTCGTACAGGAATAAGCAAGCAAGAGGTGTGGAGGGGCGGCTTTCGAACTGTCTGGGGAAGCGTCCAGCCACGAAACGAGGATGCATGGCATCTGCAGAACGCCCTGTCGATGGGCTTATCTCAGGCGGACGGGGGGTTGGATCCGTGGGAGAGCCAATTGGTCTTGGCAAGCTCATCGAAAGATGCAGGGCTGTTGACAGAAGCCAACTGAGGGGGACAAACTCGTAAGAAGAGGCATTGAGCGATTTCCCCACGAGAGGCGCCTGCAGAGCTGGACAAGGCGAGGGGAAAGACCATTGACGCGAGGCCACGCGTGGTCAAGTGACGTCGCTGGCGATGGGATCTGGAAGACCAAGACTACCTAGGCGACGTACTATGTGCGTACCTAGCGTGCGGTTCTAGGCTGTAACAAAGGACACATGATGGGAGAGGGGAACTGGGATCTGGGAAGGCAATTCACAGCTGTTTGCCCTTGGTCTTTGTCAATACGACGCCCAATGCCTTGTATCTGCTTTGCTGCCATCATGGACAAACAATTGGAAGCTGTGAGATGACGATGGATGGAGATGGAGATGAATGAGAATGAAAATGGGGGGGAAACAGCCTCGGCTCTTTCCAGTTGGGAAACCCGACCTGTCCGAGGTCACGCTGGCTCCACATGTTCCGGCTCCAAGATGACCTCGTTTCCCGCCACCGGCTCATGAGGATGAGGACTCTAGACTCTCCTGCCAATGCCAATGCCGAGCCATTGGATGCAGAGTTGCGCGTTTTACTCCAGCCTCTCTCGTCACAGGGCTGCGCCTCCCAATTGCAGACGCTACTCCTGCTGAGAAAGCAATCGTGGGTTTCACAGGCCTTTTGCCCAGCTTGTGAGAGAGCTTCCTTGCCCCTCCACGTCAAAGTTACCCCTCCACACCATCTCATCGCCGAGCAGCCTCAACGCCACGGGAAGCCAGGGCCCCCCCCCCCATGAAACGATCCATTCCCC
>JABFEX010000206.1:0-54732 GCA_013623515.1 Fusarium illudens
ATTTTATAGCCTATCTATAGTATTAATTTCCCTTATTAATATTAATAAGCTTATTCTTTAAGGTATTAATTACTTCGGTTTCTTAATATTAGCGAGGGCCTTTATTATATTAAGGGGATATATACTAGAAGCCTAAAAACTAGATTAGATATTCTTTTTTAATATTACTTTCTCTAAGGCTCTTTTATATATTAATATAAAGAGCTATTTTTAGTATAGTAATAAAATACTATAGATAGCCTACCTATAAGTCTCTTTATAATAAAAGACTTTTAATAGGCTAAAAACTATAATATTAAATAGCATATAAGATATAAAGAGTATAAAGGGAGCTAATTAAGCTAGACCTTATTCCTCTAAGCTATTTTTATAAGGTCTCTTATAATATAAGTCTTATATTAATTAAGAACTAAGATATACTAAAAGTCTAGCTTTTCTAATATTATCTTAAGAAGAAAGATAAGCTTAAATTATTTAAGGAAGATATTTATATTTAATTAGCCTCTAAGGCTATAATTATACTTCTAATTAAGAATTGCCTTAAGAAACTATTATCCTTAGAGGTTTAAGCCTATAAAGATAATATATAGTATTAGCTAGTAATTATTAGCGCTCTTATACTCGAGGATTATAATCTAAGCTATTAAGTTACTTTCTATAGTTTCTATAGCTATTATTAAAGAGGTCTTAGCTATTTTACTAGCTTAGGTTTCCCCTTCTTAGACCCTAGTCTTATTAATATTATATAAGCGGTCTAAGATAATATTAATATCTTAAAAGAGGTCTATAAGGCTAGAGAAATATTTCTCGAGACCTTCCTTTATAATAATATTCTTATAAGTAGCCTTAATAAGCTAAGAAGGCTTTATTTTAACCTCTTTATAGCGATTAAAAAAGTAATTAACTTAATACTTACTAATAGCCTAATTATCGCCGCCTTTAATAGCTATAGCTAATATAAAGGTATATATCTTAGTCTTATTAATAAGCTAATAAAAAGCTTCTCTTTAAAGGATTTAATTAATAATATCTTATTCTTACTTAGGGCTTAATTTTTAAGTCTTTTCTTTTACTATATAAATATCTCTAGCTCCTTTTATCTAGTCCTTTAATATTAAGGTCTTAATTCTATAAAGCCATATAATAAGATAAATTCTAGCCTATTTCGCGTCTTTAATAGCTAGGGAAATAATAGCTTTTTTATTAATACCTTAAGAAGCTATATTAAAAGTTTAGTATTCATTAAAGTAAAATTATAGTTATAAGAGCTTAGTTATAGTATATTATAGTAATATAATTAAGATATTTATATATGCGGAGTTAGGGGGTATATAGACTTTAGGGTCTATATGTTAATAAACGTTTGAGCAGCCAGCGTGGGATCCCAAACATACCTGCATATGAGTTTATAGTAGGTTTGAGAGGTTACTTGGTTGATGAGCTAATCATACTTGCTCTTTAATCTTGCAACCGCAACAGGGCGTGAGATATATCGCAGGGATTAAACTTAAGACATACTACATAGTAACGAGCGCATAAATAGACATAGTTATATAGTGCCGAGGAAAGACACGTCTGAATGCAAGGCATGCCAAGACCTAATAGGATGAGATGTTAATCGCATTCGTTTGAACTTTGCGATACTAATGTTCTCAGTGTTTAGAACCATGATAAAAACTCTATATTGTAACCTAAAGTTTGTCCCCCCACCGCCATCAATAGCTCTCTCGTCTATCCCGTCATTAAGGACAGTTTGAAAATACTCCTGGTAATACAGCTATCTCCAAGCTTTGACGGCCATATTGCCAGACCTGACATTGTCGGTGAGAGTACCACCATTCGAGTGTACCGCTCCAGGAGACCTCAAACCACATGCTCACGCTGTCATCTGGGCTCTCGGAAGAACCTTCCGGGTTCTTGGCCGACATTTCAGCCCGAGCCACATAAGGGCAGTTCTCATCGGTTGTTTTGAAGCCAAGGTAGAGCTTTTGGGTGCCATCCAATTTGAGCGGTTCATCCAGGAGGTCGAGACGGACCTGGCCGACGGCTGCTGATCTGCCATCCATGTAGAAGAGCAAAAGTCCCAGGATCTCGCCCTTCCGGCGGCATGGTCTCACCTCCCTGACGTCCTCGAAAGAAGTGCTGGACCAGTTGAAGCCATCAACGGATTCAAATTTCGGACGAGGCGATAATGGCTCAGGGAGGGTCAATGCCGGGGCCTCTCCTGGTTTTGGAGTGACGAAGGAAAGGACGCGAGTGCTGGTCGGATGGGAATCAAAGAAGAAGTGGCTGGGTTTCCCAGTCGGGGCGTCTGCAAGGAACCAGTTAAACGAGTAGAGAGGCTCAGTTGATAACTCTCCAAACAATAGTATGCGTCCTTGGTTGGTCTCGAATGCCAGGGCCAAGTCTCTTTTGGCCAAGTCCTGACCCAAAAACTTCTTCCGCGCAGCAACCATTCTTGACATATCTGCTTGGGTCGCGTGTTGCATCTTGCCGCGCATTCTAATCCAGATTCGCACAATTCGTTCATTCTCATCAATCGGCACGTAGACCCAGACTGAGTCGTCGGGGGTTGAGGCATAGATTGGCAAGTCGTCGTCCGATGTGTGAGCGTGGAGCGACACGGGACCAGGGTTGCAGCAGACAGAGAAACCGGTGATTCCAGGGCGATTATATTGGAACAAGGCCATCTGACGCATCGATACACTCGTCCAGTTGGAGAACTGGATACTCCGCTGTTGAGTAGCAGGGTGTTGGGGAACAGAGAACATGGTGCGGTATGGAGGAACAAATCTGCCAGACCTGCCGTCGCCGTAGCGCAAACTGGCCAATTTGACACCCTTTTATCTCGAATTAGCTGTTGTAGTCCTGAAATAGAGCTCATACCCAGGCTTCATACGTCGTGGAAACACTGCAGGGTCCCGCCCTGTCCCCAGAGTGGCACTGTCTCCCACCACAGGCCAGGGACCGGGTCTACCTTGGGGTTGTCATCAGATGTGGAATACATTAATTCCCGTACACCACGATGATCGCAGCCCACATATACGACTTTGGGAGGCACCCAGCCGCTAGGGAATTCCTTTTTGTGCGCCAGTGTGTTGATATATGTCACTCCTTCAAACGTGACGTAGGTCTCCTCAATAGGAGCCGTGGTTCCCACGAATGATTCAGAATCCGACAGACGGCCCAGCGACATATTTCTCGCCGCAGCATACTCTGGAAGCAGCATTTCGGCTATATTCGCCCGAATTTCCCCGGAGAGAGGCACGGAGGCCTCTAGTGCTGAAGTGAGTTGGGTTCGGAGCCAACGACATCTTTCCTTCTCCTTGCTCGGCAAAGGCTCGAATTTATAATGAAGCGCTCTTCTCAAGCGGTCCATGGGTTCAGGAGTGAAGATTCGTAGGCAAGAAGCATGATAGCCCTGGAACCGGTTTAGCTCGTAGCAGCCGCCACGGCATGCGGCAAATTCACCGCCTTCATCATCTTTAAATAGCTCGTGGGAGCGATATTGAACCTGTCTTGTCGCGGAGCCGCCGTGCCCTAACTCGGGTCAGCTTTCCGGGTGCAGGCATTGAGAAGGGTAGTAGACCGACCAACAACGACAGCATCCTCATCTTGAAATTGAAAATTACACAGGACACACCTCTTTTGTAGACATATAGGCGACATGGCCGAGGTTGAGATAAAGCGATGGACTTCAGGATTCCAAACATGAGAGTGAGACGTGTTGCTTAAGTGGGGGGTCGTTGGATATTTATAGACTTGGGAGAGACAGGCTAAGGATAGACTAGACAGACGGATCATCATGCCCCCGCTGCCATCTACACGAGCAATCATACGATGGACATTGTAGATCCCTCACTTACATAAATAGCCCACCTAGAGACTGACTCTGATGTCGCATTGGATGATGGGGACACATTGCGGGTGATTTTCTTTGGGTTCGCGGTCAGCATCGTCGTCGCTACATCACGGGTCATTTCCACCACTAAAGGGATTATTACCACGGGGGTAACCAAAGGAGCCAGAGCCGCGGGGTGAGTTGGGGGGCGCACGATGGGGATAGTGCTCAGAGCTCGAAAAGGTTGCGAAAGATACTGATTTGGGCTACTGAGCTGGCTCAAGGGTAGATGGGCGAGGAAGGAGGCCAGGAATATCATGATTCCGGAACTGGACAGCTCTTGCTTGCTGCTTTATGCTGTCAAGACATAGGTAGGCATCTTGGCTCCGTAATCAATGGTTCGCTTTGGTTACCACCGTTCTTTCGGAGGTGACATCTGGCAGCCTACTCACGGCACCCTTGTCTCTGGTCGAGTGAAATTTAGTATAGCTTGGTGGCTTGCGGGTGGGATGTGTTGGTCGTAGCGTTAGTACCTCGATCTGGAGGATGCACATCCTGCTTCGCTTCCTTGGCTACTTATCCTGTGTGCTCCTTCAAGCCCAAGACATGCTCTCTTTTACGGCGCTCAGAGTACTGCTAGGTGACACAACGAAGATGAGTCCATCAGCCTAGTTCCATCATAATATTTGTTCTTACGCAACTTGACTTACGGTGTTTTACGGTATTGGGTTTTAATGCCGTCATGTATTGATACTTGTGTCTTTTGCTATTGTGGCTGACAGTCTCGTCATTGGAAATAACAAAAAACGCTACTTGACAATAAGTAGATTCGGCTATCAATCATCTAGTAGCTAGTTGGGATGTGCGAACTTATGGCATTGTAGCTGGAAACTGGAAACTAAAGATCAATAACTGAATGACCACCCGCTCACTTATCACTGAACTACTAGTATCGTATTGGCCTCAGGTAGACGTAGGGTACGAATCGATACAGACGTGGGGCCAGACTATTTGTTCAATAGCCGGAGACTATGCAGAAGGCCCAAATGAGGCAGCTTTCCACAACTCATGAAATGCAAATGCGACTAAAACTTGACGAACATTGAGCCACACCATAGAGAAGGGGGGTGCCTTGGTTGATGATGCAGCTGCGCAGTTCGGAATGAAACTAACAAACACTCAGGGGGTCCCTTCTGTCAATGGAGAATGAAAACTCTGAGCAATAAGTACGTGAAAGACGTGGTTAGTGTGATTATGTTGAAATGTTTAGTAGTTTAGCCACGTAGTGAAAAGAGGAGATATGAGGCAAGTCTAGAGCGAAGAATATATCTGAGGTTTTGACGCCGTCCTCAGATTATGGAACAGACCAAGGCACGGGGATTGTCAAGTCAGGCACTCCTCTACTCACAGAAACAGAGAATTTCAGGCATATGAGCAAAGAACGTAGTCTTTGGCATAATACTGGCATAAACTTTCAGTTTTGATAGTCGACGTAGATCATTGCTCCTCCGAGGGCCGTTGCTCGGACTTCGGCATCATAGCGTTGACACAATACACACAAAAAGTGATATTTGCCGCACCTGTCCCTGATACGGAAACAGAACCACAAAACCCTCGCTGGTTAACAATGGGAAAATGTCTCAAAGAGGCAAAATACCCAGTTGGTTACCTGTCACTCCACCCAACCTCCACACACATCGATGGTGGAAGGAACTTTTTGTCGGCGACTGCTCGGCCATCTTGCCATTACCTGCCAAGCTCGTATGGTGTTTGTTCTCTTCGATGGACCTTTGCCAGTGGAAACCCTGCCTCGGTTGGCTCAAGGTACATGGTGTGAAACTTGAAGGTATGGCGACATCGGCTGGAAGTGAGGACCCCTTGCCACGATAACGATGATAAATGGAGAGAAAGCCTTGGAAGAAAAATTTATAAACCAGAGACTGAGTTAATGCAATCAAAGGGGTCTACAGGACACTCAAGGAACAATGGGTGAGCTCCAGTCAATGAGTTAACATTCTGACGCCAACATATCTAACCGAATCTTATAGCCCCCCCTACACACCCCCAAGAAGGTGACAACTCATCACTCTCACCCGACAGACCCCAAGACTCAGTCGAAAGCCATCCCAAAGCAGTTCCAATCAAGTATGAAGCCAAGCCCTTGCCTGGGGGCGATGCAGACCCAGACTATCCAGCACCCAGCCCAGAAGAACAGCACAGCCTGCGAAAGGTGGCAGGCCGTATCCCCTGGTCTTCTTACCTACTCTGCATCGTAGAGTTGGCAGAAAGAGCCTCGTTCTACGGCGTCAAGACGGTGTTTAACAACTTTATGCAGTTTCCGTTACCAAAAGGTGGTAATGGTGCTGGTGCTGTGGCCAAGGATGACCCAAACGGCCACGCTGGTGCTCTGTGAGATAACCCATATTCCCGACGCAACTCTTGGCTAACTTGATCTTAGGAACCGGGGCCTCCAGTTCGCTTCGGCCATGGTTCTCCTCTTCAACTTCCTGGCCTACATCATCCCCATCTTTGGCGCATGGCTAGGAGACACGAAAACAGGTCGCTTTAGAGCCATCATGTACGGCGTCATCATCGGCGGCGTCGCCCACGTCATCCTCGTTGGCGGCGCAGCTCCCTCTGTTCTCAAAACAGGCAACGGCTTGGCTCCCTTCATGATCAGCTTCTTCCTGCTCGCCATCGGTGCTGGCTTGTTCAAGCCCAATGTCGTTCCCCTCATCGTGGACCAGTACACACACCAAAAGGAGTATGTCAAGATGCTCAATTCGGGTGAGCGCGTCATCGTGGACCCTGAAACGACGATTCAGAGGATCATGTTGATCTTTTACATGTGTATCAATGTCGGCGCCTTCTTCATGATTGCTACGACCTACATTGAAAAGTACGCCGGTTTCTGGCTCGCCTTTTTGCTACCGGGCATCATTTACATCCTCCTTCCTGTGCTTCTCATGTGGAGATACAAAACCTTGCGCAGGGCACCGCCTCAAGGATCCGACTTGAACAACTTTTTCAAGATCATTGCCATCGCTACCAAGGAGACCAAGGGAAGGCTTTGGGCCAAGGACTTTCTACAGTCGGCCAAGGCCTCGACTCTTGCCATAAAGGGCACCAAAGTCCCGTGGAACGACAAGGCCGTCGAGGACGCTCGTCGAACTCTTTCTGCCTGCCAGATCTTCCTCTATTTGCCGATATTCTTTCTCAACGACGGGGGTGTCGGTGCTGTGGCATCGAATCAGGGAGCCTCCATGACAACAAAGGGCGCGCCTAACGATCTTCTTCACAACTTCAACCCCTTGACGCTCATGGTGGTTGCACCCGTCATGACATACATCTTGTACCCTTTCCTCCATCGACGCCGCATCAAGTTTGGGCCCATTAGTCGAATGACGTTCGGTTTCACCCTCGCCACCATCTCGGGCGTCATTGGTACGATAGTCCAGTACCGGGTCTACGAGACATCGCCTTGCCGTTACCATGCTTCCACCTGCGATGATGTTTCACCCATCTCGATTTGGTGGCAATTACCCAACGTCATGCTGGGCGCTATTGCAGAGTTGTTCTGTACCGTCACGGCATATGAGCTTGCATATGCTCGGGCGCCTCCTGGCATGAAGTCTATTGTTGTTGCTATTTCTCTAGCCATGCAGGCGCTGTCGAGCGCACTCGCGCAGATATTGATACCCGCCATTGTAGACCCCCATTTGATCGTGAGTTTTACACCATGGCTGATTCATATACACACTAACACTCTCTGGCAGTGGGCGTGGGCCGCTCCAGCTATTGTCCTCTTTGTTCAAACGGTCATCTTTTGGCTACGACATCACCATATCAACAACGAGGAGTTCATGACATATGAGAAGGAAGACAGTGACTCTTCGGCAGAAGAGAATAAAAAGGAAGGAGTTAAGGGTCCGAGAACTGATATTGTGTAACCGATCCTCACCCTCTTAGCACGAGCTGCGCAAGGAGCCGATCGGGGTCACAGTTGGTTCAAGCACCCAGGTCCATAGATGCGACCATTCTTTAAGAATTGCGCCGAAAAATAAACTGCAAAGTCTCAGAAAGTCCCTTGGTGGGCCAAAGCGATCTTCATATGCTGGTCGTTGAGCGGACTCGTTCGCTGGTGCAACTATGGGCCCCCCTTTTCTCAGTGACGTCCGATAGAATTCCCTCAGCCAAGTTTCAAATGCCTCTCATCCCCCCATGAGCTACTCGTAATCTCTAGCTCAACCTAGCTCTCCTGGCCACCATCCACAGTCCCGCACCCAGACCGATCGCACCGACAACCCAAGGCATAACCACTCTTGCCCCCTCGACAATGTGCGACTTGATCTTTGCCGATAGCTTGGCCCTGAACTCTGCTCCCTCGTTGACACGAGGAAACTCTGCATCGGGAACAGGTTTACCCAGGAACTCGCAGATTGGACCCCATCCTTCTCCCATACGGTACACCAGCAGATTCTCTGGTGGCACCATCTCCTTCAGCTCTCGGTAGTGTCGATCGTACACCATACGCACATTATTGCGCGCTTCGTCCACATTCCTAGCCTCAAAGAAGCCAAGAATGGCCTTCCTCGCCGCCTGACCCGTCTCGGATCCGATGAGTGGCTCGGCGTAGTTGACAGCCAGATCAGCAGGAAAGCTCCACACCTGATCGAAGATGCCGCTATAGCTAGCATACCACTTGTCAAAGTCCCGAACCACAAGGATCACCTTTGCTTCGGGGTAGACCTTGACAAGCTGCGTCGCAAAAAGAGCAGCCATGTCGGTGCCGGCTTCACAGGTGCCGTAGAGCTCATCCCACTCCTCGCGGGAAAACGGCTTTCCGGTATACGTCGGCAGAACGGGGAATGTTGCGTCTGCGGCGCGATTGATAACCTTCCAGTCGTCGAGAGTGTCAATGGCCTTCATTCCGTGGTGCACATTTTCGTAGCCGAGCATGGTTAACGCCTCGGCAATGGAGGCCGATCCAGTGCGCGGGAGACCAAGCGCAAGCACCTTCATCTCGCGTTTCGGCTCCGATGATGCCTTCGAGTCGACCATGTCGTGCTTTTTTCGTGGATTCTGGTCTCGCGGTTGATGTTGTGACTCCTCTTTTGACAGGGAGCGGGGGTAATCGGTTGTGATTCCGGTAGCACTTGAGAGATTGTGGGTTTTTGGTGCGAGAGCAAGTTGAGCAACTCGTCTGCTCGAAGCGAGGGTCTTGCATGATCATGTTATCGACAGGCCTGATCTGAGTGGCTGGAAATCGCTTTTTTTGAGCAGGGTGGTGCCACAGAATGCAAGGGTTTGTTGGTTCAGCCTGTTGGCGACTTTTCGGTTAGGAGAGCGTGTGTGTGTGGTTCGCGTGTCTTTAGTGTTCACATACGGAGCGTATGTGTGTGTGTGTGTGTGTGTGTGTGTGTGTGTAGCTGGCATTTCTTTGGCTATTCGAGAAGTATTAGTGTCTCTACTAGGACTAATAGACGGGATAATGATGATAGTGCCAGGGTTGGCAGCTTTGTGTGACAGTATACACGCTCCCATGGCCACTTTCTGGTCGGTCATTCACGGCTCACAAGTGTTGCGGGTGTATGAGCAGTGATTGTTATGGGCGCCGGATGTAATTACATCGAACAGCTCAGACAGCCACGGTCACCATGTCATTGATAACTTGATTACAAATCGAGACTTGGTAAACTCAACTTCGCCAAGTCAATCAAGCCTCGCTTCAGCGCCCAAATAGGCAACTTTCTTCCATCAAGGTGGACCATGGGCTCATCCTTGCTTAGAAATCCCACCATATGGTCAGCTGCTAGATCATCGGCCGTCGATGCTTATAAAGTAATTGATTGAACCTAAAATTGGTGAATCTAGAAAGTCACTGTCGCCTCGGGCTCTCTCCAAGATGGTAAAACTTCCTGCCGTCGCCGTTGCCGGGTCGGGCGACATCGCTCGATATCTGGCCGAGGAGTTCGTTCGACATGGCCAGCACGAGTTTCACATCATCACGCGCACTGAACGACCCTGGTTCTCCCAGCTAGGAATTCAGTATCATCTAGTTCCGAGCTATTCCAAAGAAGCCCTGGTAGGACTGTTTGACAAGTTCGAGATCAGCACCATCATCTCAACACTTTCGATAGACGATGCCCCGACATTCTTGTCCCTGCACCAGTCGGTGCTTGACGCATGCCGCGAGTCGCTGACATGCAAGCGACTGATCCCCAGCGACTTTGTTGGCAATGTTGAGCGCTTCCCCGACCTCCCCCGAAGCTACAGCAACACCCGCCACGCGTTTCGCAAAATTCTTGCTCAGCAGTCAGAAATTGAGTGGACTTCAGTCAATCAAGGCTGGCTGATGGACTACTTTGTTCGCTTCCCATCGGGTCCGAAAACCTACATTAGACCTTATCCGGCCTGGCCTCTGGATCTCGAAAAGGCAACCTGCCGACTACCTGGGAAAGGCAATGACAAAGTTACGTGGACATCGGCCAGGGATCTCTGCAAAGCAATTGTGCAACTTGTCAAGCATACAAAGTGGGATCGATACACTTACGTCTATGGCGAGTCGGGAACATGGCTTGAAGTGATTCCGAAAGTTGAAAGGCTACTCAACCTGAAGATTGAGGTGAGATTATCATATTGTTCGCAACATCTTCAGCAACTAACTACTGCAGGGTATTCCTTTCTCGCATGACGATATCGAGAAGGCAGTTGAAGATGGGTCGGATCCTGACAAGCAGTACATTGCGAGCATTGACGAATGGACCGTTGCTGGGGCAGGCTTGGTACCAATGGATATTGCCGCCAAGCAACGAGACGAGTTTTTCAGCGAAGTCAAGTTTCGATCTATCGAGGAGTTGGTAGAGGAGGCACAAGTCGCCCACATTGTCTAGGTAGTTAGCAGTAGTGAATGTGATCAGATTCATGAGCCGGGTACTAGGCAGTATGGCAGGGTACAGACTTTGATATAGGTAGTTTAAGTCCGATCTATTCTACCTACTCAAGAGCCCTAGGTCTATCTAGCCTTATAATAATATTTCTCTAAAACTTATCTTAATCCTTAAATATCTACCTATTATGGCTAAAGCTTCTTTTATATCGGGAGGGATAGGCCGCATAGAGAATACTACTATCACACTTGGCCAGATGGTTGACGCAATTCCCGATAGGCAGCCTACCGAAAATCTTCATCATAAGCTTGTCGGACTCGCGTTCAGGGAGACCAGGGTGACGATCAAGGTCGACGTAGATGAAGCCTAGCTCATATATAACTAAACATGGCGACCGGAGATTCGAGAATCCCGCTCGAAAACAAGCTACCTCATGCAAAAAACAATGTTATGATCGGAGAGATTAAGGTTGGGATTCGACATGATTGGTGAGGGAGTTGAATAAGGACGCTCGTTTGTTATGCCCTTATCAGTTGTGGCCTGAGGAGCGTTCGTAGGCGTTGGCAGTGCAGTCTCGAGCAACAAGGCTCGCTCGAACACAGAGGTGTGTTTGGTGAAGTGGATGCCCGGTCTAGAGTGCCAACATAGCTGGAAGCACTCCCATTCCTCTATCCTTGAGATCGATGGCGATATACTCGGCTCTTTAGTTATGTACTGTGACATTCCGGTCAGTTCTATCTAATAATACACGAGGGTGGGCAAGAAGAGTACCTCACAAATCTATAGCTTCGTTTCGGATACTGCAACAGATCTCATTGGCGTCAGCAGCAATCGACTCTTTAGTCTGCTTCGTCCACGGCAGTATGTCTTCAAGGTTTGATGAATGGAAAATCCAAAAACGCCTGTGTCCCCATCCAAAACCATCCAAGCCTTTCCCAGTTTTATCCCAGCTCCTTGTAAATTTCTACAGCCCACTGTTCCCGACGCTGTTCCACCCGGGGAGCCTTTTGTACATGATATGTTCACCCTCTTTGGCCATTTGATCCGCCTCTCAGGTATGCCCTTTTGCGGTGGCGGCAGCAGGGTTGCTTGTCTCAGGCAGGGGAGCGGCGTTGCCAACTCCACCGTACCTATGGCCATCACCACCAGACGTAATTGGATCATCTCCAACAGGCTCGGTAATCCATGACGAGGGAATTTGAGTAACGTAGTCGTACCACCAGTCACCCATCATGTGATAGCCGTCGGGTTTTGGATGGATGCAGTCGTATAGTTGATCCATCGGGAAATCAGTAAAGTCGACGGCAAGGATACGTCTGCCCTGCAACCTGCGTTCCTTGACGAGGCTGGGAATGATGCTGATGAATGCCTCGTGGTTGGCCGACTTGTGAGGGTCACAGGTTGGCAAAATCATGGCCACGAGCATGACAGCGTCAGGGCATGCCTCCATCATCTGGTCGATCAGAGCACCCAGACGATCTGCCATCCCCTGGGGGTCGTTGCCTTCTGTTGAGTACCTGGCTCTGTCTTCCAAGTCGTTTGTGCCTGCATGGAGAAGGATGAGGTTGGGGCGATGAACCAGAGAAGGGTCGACATGATCCGCCATGAACTGGATCGTTTTTCCCGGCCAAGCAGCCTAGTTGACAGTCAGTCACCCAGTTAATAAGGGGTATTGTATCAGCTCTCACAAAGTTTCCGTTTTCCATGGTTCCACTTGCTCTTGCACCAGCGAAAACCACGGTATTTTCTGTCAAAAGAGTGTCAGTGACGCAGTGTATGGGCGTTTTTTTTTAACCTTACGCGAAAGGTGCTCCTTTAGCCTCCCTCGGTAGCCATTGCCATCGCCGCCATCGCCTGCCTCGTGGCGTCCGTACGTGATGGAATCACCCACAGCGAGGATACGGAGTTTGATGCCCTTCTGGATCAACTCGCCCGTCTTGGCTCCCTGGTGGGTTAGATACGTTGTGGGCCCCGAGTCAACGCGGCATGAACCCATCTCCGTGACCAGCGGGAGCTCTCCGTAGCCATTGGCTTTGTTGTTTTGGCTCATCATGTCGAAGATAATGCGATTAGCAATGACCTGGTGGAGGAGGATCTGAGGATGGAAAGCTCGGCCGTATCTGATAGCGGTGTTTCAGTGGTTGTCACCTAAATGAGAAGTGTACAGAAATCTTACCCATCAGGCAGAACGTTGGGAATCCGCCATCCTTCATCTGATGATCCCGAAGCATCATCCCCTGCCGGAATATTGATGTCACTCAGAGCAGTGCTGTTCGCGTTCTGGTCAAAGGTGAATTTGGCATCCGGGCCCATGGCAAGAGCAATGTGGGCAAAGACATTTTGAGTGCCGGAAAAGGTCTTATTCTCAGGACGGTCCTCGGATCGATTGAAAGGAGTTTTGCCCACTTGGTCCATGGTGTTGAGCTGGTAAAACATGAGGCCAAACCTGTGATAAAGTTAGCGTGTTCAACATAGGCACCCAGGCCGTACAATTCATACCTTGTGTTACTTTTTGAGATCCTCTCGTCAACTCCGGCTTCGCAGTACCGTCCCCCAAGTTCTCCCACCATCGAGTCATAATTAACGAACTGAACGCTTGATCCAGCTCTCTTCACAGCTGATGCCTGCCCAGGACAATGTGTCAGAATAGGCACAGGAGGCAAGGTCAAAAAGACTTACCAGCTTCTCATTAATCAGGTCCACAAGGTCATTAATCTTTGTTCGTAGGTCAACTGTGAGGTGCTCCGTGTTTCTTGCATAGTCGTGTGATTCCTATGCATCCGTATTAGATGTGTTATTCAGCCCGTTGGATTCCTCAAAGTCGCAACTCACCTCGGTCCACGTCGACCAGGACACCTTGTTGCACGAGTCGGTCATGGTTGTCGAAAAGAACTTGGCGTATCTATCAACCGTTCAGCAGGAACTTGTACAACAAAAAATGAGCCGTTCGGTTACCCTGTGTAGTAAATCATGCCACTGATAGTCCTGTTAGCGACTGCAGTCAAGTCAAGGCAGACAAGTTACCCACCCGCGTGCCAACTTGTGCTTGGCTTCGGTCAAGACAGCATCGATTTTGCGGCTAAAGTCGTCGCTCTTGACGAGAGCCCGAGAAATGTCCAGCTGGTCGTCACAGCCACGGGCCAATTCTTCAATTTGGAAGTCTGCCAACTGTGGGAATTCGCCCGTGAGCCCAGGAATGGCATTTCGTAGTCTAGCCAATGCCTTTTGCGACGAGTCGAAAGAAGCCCACTGATAGACACAATGGTTCAAAACGTTGACGAACTCGGCATCATTTACACCTAGGACTGTATCAGATAGTTGTTTGGGGTTAGGTTAAGTCTCGGGCTTACCAGCAGAGAGCAAAATGACCTGTTGGCCCTTGTCAAGATGAGGAAGCTGGCGTTTCGTCACATCCTCCAAGACAGCCCCAGAGCAAGATTGGAACTGGAACCTTCTCTTGGACTCGTCACCAAGCCTGCCATCTTGATTAACGAGACTAGGATAGGCATTATCGTGCCGGCCGCAGCTCCAGTCTGAAGGTCAGGTTAGAGGGCTTGTTTGAGTTCTGGAGCAAGGTACAAAGCTTACCGCTCTGAGGATCGAGTGCTTGACTTGCGTCCCCAAGTCTGTTTCCAGCGCCAATTCCGGCCGAATATGAATCTCCGATGGCAGCAAGTTTCGTGATGTATGAGAGGTCACTGGCATCCCACGAGTCAACGTCATCAAACTGGTTTTCGCCTCTGGGCAATAGCATTGACCCAAAGCTCGGGAACGGCGGAATAGCAAGGGCCTGCTGGATGAGCGCGTTGATGGCCAGGCAACGCCATAGTAGGCGACTCATCGTGAAGGCCAAGCAAGAGACAGACGCGAAGAGAAAAATGAGCGAAGTGAGGGTGTGATGAATGCATTGGGCCAGCCAAGGCGTGGAGCCGTGGTTGGAGCTAAGCTGACGGTGGCGGCCTCAGGCACCCACTCTCACGCAGCAAATGTGCATGAATGAACCATGAGGCATGCTTCAAATGTCTGGATAGTACTCCGTGTCATTGCCAATAAGCCACTGTAGAGGGCCAACTAATTAAAGGAGCTGCAGAAAGCCACGGTATATGGATTGAAGCCCCTATTTTCCAAGGGGCAATCTGTTGGGCTTCGCTGGATATTCCCTCTAGCTTCGATTAGTCCCCTCTATTCTATTAACTCAATCAAGTAAGCGGGGGCCTGTGAGAAAAGATGCCACCTTGAAGCGCCCTCGGCGTTGGAGACAGGGGATCGGCCTCGTCCCAGGGGGCTGGGATTGCCGTGTCAGCCGTGTCAGGACGTGCCAAGTCGCGATTGCGTATTTTTAATCTTTGATTATCGGCTATCTGCCGTTGGTCTATCAGCTCAGCCATACGCTGGCCTGTGGTGGGGAATGACCTGAGTGAGGCTAACTCAGGGGTCTGGCCAGACTGTTTACTCCGCCTGGAGAGGCCTGGACTCTTTGGTAGGAGTCCTTGGCGCTTAAAAGTGCGTGTCTGCTAGGACTAATCAGTCTGGTGGCTCTGACATAAGGCTTCAATGGCCACCTTTTACTGGCCCTTGACCCCTGCTAGATTGCCAAGTAGCCACACGCTCAGGGGCCTCGTTCGGGCTAATCCGTAAACAAAAGCCAGGCAATAGCCGAGCAGGCTGAGATGAGATGAGACCTGGAGATCCATCTGACAATCTACAATCTGACACTTCCAAGGATTAACGTTTCTTTCGTGGTGGTCGCGCTCTGAATGGAAACCCTTGATTCCGGTACGAGACTCAACTCTCTCACACACACGGCGATTTAAATCATGTTTCAGTCTTGCTAACAGTCATACAGATCTCTAGCTCAGGGCCTCCCTGCCTCTTCACCATGATCATCGCAGTCTCTCGAGCTTTGGCCTTGCTGGTCTCTGTCGTACTCTGCGCGTTGATCGACGATGTGCTAGGGGCTGGCAAAGGCTCAAGGAAGCCATATGTGCTCCCAGAAATGGAGCCACGGGTTTCGGGCAACTTGCAGGTCAAGGTCGACTGGCCACTGGTGGCAAACAAATGGCCCAATCAGTCTCCGAGTGTATCCTCATTGTCTCACTTTTGGGTGACCACCAGCCACATCAAGTCGGTTCCAACACCTCTTTCCGACGGTCAACTATTACAGCTGGCTATCGATGCCTACGACGAAATGGCTGATGCCATCAAGTCTTACGGCGCTAACCGGGATGCGAGGCCTTCCTTCATGACTGCATTGGCCTTTAACGATGAGATCATCTTAGCTTCTTCACAAAAAGGATACGGATCTTATTCGTACGACATAGAGAATACGCCCGTCTATTCAACGTTGAAGCTTTGCCAACATGCCAAAACAACATCGAAAACTATGAGCGAGGGAAATGGCAATCAAGCCGTGTGTGGCCAGGTGATGGCTCTTCAAATGTACCACCGCCGATACCCTGGCAGAAAAGATCTGAATGGCAGAAACGCCAGGATTGTCACTGTATCTTCTCAGGAATCGACCGAGCGAGATAGGAACGGCAACAAGATTGAACAGATCAAGTGGATCAGCACTTGCCCACAGCCGACAAGTCAAAGGGGACCGATGGTAGGTTTTCTCGAATTGTTACTGCAAGTTTAGCAACTCATATCTAACGCAAAGCAGGCACATTGGGGATGTGACGAGATGATGGATCAACAACGTGTCAGAATGGTCCCGAGCCCAGACACAAGGGGCAGAGAGTATATGGCCCAACCCTATGACATTAAGGGAGCGATGAAAGGGCAGATTCAGCTATGTCAGTAAAAAATAGAGATTTCATGCTGAATGGCAGGCAAGTCAGCCAAGAGCAAATCCCAAGGAACGTTGTTTGCCTTGATTGTTGTCATTTGAGTGAGGCTCATGTCTGGTGCCTTGCCATCCCTACCCTGAAGCCAGGCGGCTCCTCACTCTTAATCACCCAGGTTTTTGGTGAGACAAGCTTTCCAGGCATGAACTAGATTGGTGACTTGTATAGCTCGATGTTTCATGCAACCTTGGTAAGATTTCTATGATTGTTGATCCGCGTATTTCTCTTCTTACGTGTAGGTGGTGTTGGACCTCCTCTCAACGAGCCCAGTTCAACACAATATGGGTTCAATCCAATGTCACCTACCAACCTGAATAAGGAAGCGATTTTATCCCTTTACTAATGCCCACGCCGATGATAGTATGATTTCACTTTCACTCTATTCAACCCAAGTCTCAGCTGCATCCACTTTGGCACTGCGACCGAGTTCGTCTACGGTGACCATAGCAGGTACCTGGGTATTTTCATGTTGACGCCCAACGATGGCAAACAATCTCTAAACCGTGTGTAATGTATCGAGTTACTCACGCACAGTAGTCTTGTGCACTCCAAGGCGCCAGTCAGACCATCATTTAACCGAGGCACCAGCGTGTTGACAACTGTTGGTTGGCGATTGGCCCATGGGTATCCCTGCGCCGAGACTACATACACTTAACTTCCGAGTCGCTGATCCCTTCGGCAACACAGATATATACTGTGACTAGTTGAGAGTGTAACGGCGGTTTCGGGATATTTGCAAGATATCTGCCAAAGCGCGGTCAGATACAAGACCTCAGCCGACATCTGAGGATATTGGCTCTGTATTTCGGCTCAGCAGTGTGCATCCGCCGTGAGACCCGTAACTAAAAATAAGTCCAAGCACGAGTAGATCACTACACGGGCTCAAGTACCCAGGTCAAAGTGGTGAGTGTTTCATGTTCCGAGCGTGAATGGATACACCACGTCGTACGAGTCTGTTGGTTATGGGCTCGGCCATTACCTCTTTGATCAGCCACGTGAAGCTAGGGCTGGTCAGGGGTCCAGGCCTTGACCCGACTTAAACCCGGGCCATGGCCAAAAGGGAGTCTGCCTCCCCTCTCCCGAAGGTTATGAGTACAGCTACGACGCCTACTCGCAGCAACCCCAAGACCAGTTGATCACGGAGGTTGAGCTATATATTAGCCTGTCATACGCGCAGAAACCCCCCTTATCTACTATACCTACGCTAAGGAAAATCGCTCACAATGCCTGGTGAATCGGAGTACTGGCTGAGGCTGGACATGGCCTCCACCGAGCATGGCACGCCTCTGACTGCACCTCTCGCGGAAGCAGGTGTTAGACGCGGTAATATTTCGCGCAACATTCACAATCAAATGCTCCATAGCACAAACCCGCTTAGAAAGGTTGGACTATGGGTTGGGGACCTCCCCATGGAGCCTCAGACTGTTGCTAATTTTTTCACCTTCGCCAACGGTGGCCGTCTCCCCGAGGGCGGCCAAACAACCCTGCCTCTGGCCACGATGGAGGAGCTTGTCAACATTACCAAGCCTTACTCTCAGTGGGCGCCTGCTGAATATCATCATCTTGGGCAAGCCGCAGTCGTTTCGATGCACGGGCGGATTAACTTCCCTGAGGGCGACGGAAGAATCCCAGGTATTGCTACCGGACTTTACGCCATGAAGAAGAGAATATGGGAGGGTATCCCGCCCCTGTCGGAGAGACGCTGGAAAGAGCTGAACCTTGATGACATGGAGAACTTTCCAAAGGCTTGTCGCTACATCGTCGCCGTCCTTGACGTCTTTCAATACCTGAACGACGACTGGGTGAAGAAGACTCTCCGGACTATCTACAATCGGATCTGGGATGACCTGCACGAGTGTGAGCAAGCCATAAACGCCTGTCGAAGATCTGTGGTCGATGGGGGCGCATTCCAGGGAATATCACTTACCGCCCTCTGGTATCAGTACATCAAATCCCGCTATGACTCCATGTGTGAGGTATCCCATGAATGGGTCATTGAGCACATCCGACGTCTTAGGCAACCGGTGGTAGACAAGCTCGCCTCTCATTCCCCCTCACATTCTCGTCACTATGACGAGGTGCAGTGGGATCTGACCAACAAGCTTCATGACCTGCTCGAGAACGCCGCCCATGCCGATTTCACGATATTCATACCCATGGATGGATACAAAGGCAGCAGCCTACCACTTCAGGAGTCATCAGGCCCGGCGCCACGGCGAGGCTTCCGCGAACAGCCTATCACCTGGTCTCCCAACGCTGAGCAACGAACAGCCGACTACGGTGGGCGTTTACGGTTTCTTTCACGGAAAGAAGAGTACGAGGCCTATGAACGGCTAGGGCTGAATCCGTTTTTTTCCGGCCGGCCAAAAAATGACCCCGCGAGTCTCCTGATTATATGCCTCAGTCAGATCGATGCCCAGGCCCAAGCCCGGAGAGAGCTTCGTGGGGAACCTCAGCCACTAGTACTAAACCCTTGGTTGGATATGGAAAAGAAACGTTCCAAGTCTGGCAGTCTGAAATGTGGCTACGTCGCGTATCGGCTGTGTCATGGCCACACGTCTGAGGCATGGGACGATTTCAAGGCCAAGTTTAAGTCGGATATTTCCGACTGGGGTAGAGATGTGACGGATATCGATGACGTGCGTGCCGCCTGCAAGATTCACTGGGTGGATGGTCAAGAACATGGGATTCCTGACGGGGACATCGAGGCTGCCAAGAAGTAAGTTGTTCTCTACCAAGGACCTGACCATTACTAGTAAGCTTACATCCGATTCTAGACACTTCCACTCGTACATCGGCTCCGACGATGTTCGTGGTATTCGCAAACAGGTCTTTTTGGTCATTGACGAAGACGTCGTGAAATCGTACCTCGACCCCGTCAAGGGGAGTGAAAAGTTCGTCTTAGCGGTAGATCCAACCTTTGATCCCGAGGCCGAACAAGGAAGTGGAGGGGCTATTAGTTATAAAGGGACTGTGAGAGTGCTTGGCAGCCTCTTGTGGGATGATTTAGGGGCGTTGCTCAGCACACAGAGCGCGTGGCTTGTCGACATTTGGCCACTTGCTATGAGCCACCCTCACGGAATCTATGAAGGCCCAAGGGTAACACCTGTTCTCAAGTTCTCATCCTATGAGGAAGTGTTGCGATGGGAATTGGCTTGCGCTATTGTTCCGAGGCTGGTGGTGGTGTTGAAGCGATTGCTCGACTCAACGGCAAATCAACAAAGCATGGAGTTTAACTAGCTTTGTTAGTAGCATTGCATGGGTCTTGATAATGAAAGTTGCGGTAATAACTATCCGTGTAATTCACCTGCATTATCATTCCCGCATTCTCATATTCATCACACTCAAGCTAGGAACATTTTAACGGAAATATCGATGAAGCTTGGCTTAATCGGGATTATGCCAAGTATCATTGGGATGGAATTATACAAGTACTGGCGTCTGAAGCGTATAGTCTTGGAAGTCCACGTCCTCCTTTATCAGAGCATTTATATAAGAATGCCGAACCCTGGAACCAGCGAGTTTAGGCGGTCAACCTTAGAAGATCGTTTCTCGGCAAGTGAGTTATCAGGTGGACTTGATGAATAAAAAGAATATGCCTGTTTATTAATCGTCTTTTTATAGTAGGTAGCTGGGATGTTTGGGACAATGCTGGCGTATAAGAGTTTAAGATGCTGGCTGTCCCATTGGCCGTGCTATAAGCCACTCTGGCAGCGTCGGATAGAAGCTGAATGTTTGCTGATACGACAGAGTCGACGATGGACGGGTACAAGGCTTCATTCTATATGTACCCCATGATATTTGTGTTGTTGTATACCTCGTTGCCTGCCAATGCCGTGTGCAGCCGTCTCGATGCGCCCGTTGTCACATAGAGAGCCCCCCAGTATTCACTCTTGCAGACAGTCCTAGTCAGATCGTTTGTCGTTGAGAATTCTGATGCTGACCGTTCGATCAAAGAGGGGAGTCCCTTCCCTTGAATAGTGGCATATGCAAGCCGCACAGCGCTGCCAATGGCGCCTCCATCGTAGTCAACAAAGACGATTCGAATGTTGTGGGTGTTGCTCGTCTGATGGAAGAGGGACCCAAAGACGTAGCAGAATAGGTCGAGGAAGAGTAACTGAAAGTAGAGGAAGTTGGTGCCAGTCAGTTTGAAGAAGAGGTTCGGGGCCTTGTCAGGCGTCGGCTTGTCCCTGGCCCTGGGGTAGAGAGAGGCAATTAGGCGCATTCTGGATCCTAGTCACTTGTAGCGTTGGGAATTATCCAGAAAGAGAGATAGTTGGTTGAATGGCATGTGGTAAACGGTACCGACAATGACTTTAAGTGAGCTGCCTCGACCCGACATTTGCTTAGGTACTCACTCACTCACTTACTGGCGGCACTGATCTCAAAACATCTTCGTATCCTTCATGTTGCATTGCACGGATAATCGGCAAGTGCACTGTGGAGCGGGGAGCGAAGTCTGCTCTGCTCCATACCTATGGAGCTCAACACGTCTTTCGGTAAGATTAGTAGGTACAATTAAAAAGCCAGCTGTGGCAATATCTCTCTCTTCCGGTGAAACCTCTGACCCGCTGAGCCGACGATGAAAGCTCTTGTCTTCCGCTATACCGACGAAGCTGATGCTAGAATCTATAAATCGGACATCTTATGCAATTTCGCGTTTAATCGCCGACCTCATCATACCGGAGAGCCAAAAACATCCGAGACCCCGAGGCCACACATGACAAGGGACGTGCAAGTGCTCCCCAAAGAGTTTCGAGGGGACATCCTTGCCTGGCTTCGTTAGAGCGTGTATCGGAAACTCAGGTCCTGCTTATCGGTCACGTCTGCATCTCCCGGCGCTTCGTCAAAGACGTGGCTGTCTCGGTCTCGTCGGTGGTTCTCCAGCCTTGCAGATAGCATGAATGCAGAAAAGATTGCCATGTTCCCTCCCAATGCCACAAGGTCAGCAATGATGCCTTCAGTGTACCGAGGTTTGTTGGTCCACAGCTGAGGGCCAGCAATAGCTGCCGCTGCGTAGAGAACAAAGAATCCGTTGCTCGCGGCGGATTTCTTGGTATTCCCCTTGATGTTGGAAGCGATAAGACTGAGAAAGACAACCTGTACAGGCGACAGTATGGTGGCCAACCAGGTGCAAACTACTATGCCCCATTTGGATGACTGAGGGAGGGTTGCGACGCCAATGTTTCCTACAAGAGGCGGGATTGTAGCAATGATGCCCCAGAAGCCTCGGGGGATGTTAGTGACACGAATGCTAATAACGACAGTCCATATGACGGTGATCTGCAGGACACCAGCTGGCAAGCTGACCAGCATGGTGTTGAGTTTTGACCAGCCAAAGCCGTTGATGACAAGAGTTGCAAACTAGATGGTTGGCTCGTCAGAGGAGTATTCATGCATTGTAACTAGCAACTGCTTACCTTGATGACGGGGGAAGCCAGAGTATTAGTAAAGGCACCTAGAACCAAGAGCAGTGCTCGGTGATCCTTGACAAATTCCCATATCTGAGACGTGTTAAAAGACGTGGCATCCTTTGACAAGCGATCATTCGATAGACGCCTCGACGCAACCGCCCTCTCGGACTCGGTCAAGAACCAGGCCGTGTCAGGTCCACGGGGCATGAGCCAGGTAAAGAGAGCACCCGAGAGCAATGTACCGCCTCCACAGACGAGGAACATGACCCTCCAGGTGGCGATGGCAGCCTTATCCGATAGACCAACACCGTACATGATGAGGGCTCCTAGTATCTGGGCGACACCGTTGCACGTCACCCAACCACTGGTTTGCTAGTCAGTCCAGGATCTACCAGAGACAGCGGCAGAGATACTCACGCAACCCTGAATGTGTGCTCAGACTTCTTGTACCACGTGCTGGTGATGATGACGAAGGCAGGCTGGACAGCGCCTTCAGCAAATCCAAGCAGAAAGCGAACAGCAGTAAAGCCACCAAAGTTGCCGGGAGCAGCCAATGCGCCTGCGATGACTCCCCAGATCATTCTGTTGTGACATTAGCCCGAGGATCCAGGGCGGAGACGTTTATTGGGAAACTGACACAGATATGCCTACAAACTTGGTGATTGGCAAACGGCTCATGAGGTAAATGAAGATGTAGTTTGCAAGAAGCTGGCCAAAGTAGAATGAACTGACGGACCAGGAATACTGGTGGCTTGTCATGCCCAGATCATCGGCAAGGCCAAACACTGCGGCATAACCGATCGATTGTTTGTCGAGATCTGCAACTTGATCAGCACTCAAACTGGCATCGACTTCGTCAGGCTTACACTGAAAGAATTCTACCAAGCACATGAGTGGGAGAACGACGCAGTCAATCTTTCTCAGCACCCGTTTCTCCTCTTCTGGTGTGTAGTGCTGGTGTTCCTCGCCTGTCCCCATAGCAAGGCTAGGAGATTTCTCAACTGTTTTCTCTGCAAGGTCCGACATGGTTGGTGGTGTGGTGATATCTGGTCCGAGTATGAGTTCGAAGCAGCACCCTATCACAAAGGTAGGTTAGGAGTGCGTTTGAATGAGAAGTTGCAGTCAGGGCAGGAAGGGTAATTTTATACATCTGGCTCATACCCTAGATTCTCCCCTCAAACTACAGCTAACCCATGGTCTTTGATAGCGGGGATTGTCAGAAGTTGGATCCTGGTCGGCTCTGGAGCCGATATCATGGCGTCAATCCCCGCCTTTCGGGTGCGCGTACCCGAGCTTGTGAGAAGCCGGCCAGTGTTTTCGGAACGAGGCACGACGTGAGACGGCAATAGATATCATATATAGGGCCGAGAACTATCTTCCTAGGCCATTATGAGTTGGTAATCTCTCATCCACGCTATCTTTCCTTCTTCCTCTCGTTGCTCTAAAGCTACTGTACCCCGGGCCCCTGTCACTCCACAACCATGACGGCTACCTCCCTTGCAAACCGATCTCGAAGCCAGGACATTATAGGAGACAAACCTTGGGTCTTGCCCCCGCATCAGCCTTTCATCATCTTCAATGCCAAGCTGATTGATCCACTTGAGGGAAAGGTGATTGAGCACGCAACAGTGTCCGTCAGCGGAACTCAGATCACAAATGTGTCTATTCAAGACCCTTCCAAGGGCAACGTTACGCAACCCGAGCATGTGCTATGCATAGATCTCAAGGGGAAATATCTATGTCCTGGCCTTATCGATGGTCATGTGCATGTCACTGCGACACCGGGCGAGGCCGACCTCAAGAGCACGTACAAGAACATCCCCGCCTCGATGAACAACTTCCGCACCACGTTCCTGGCGCGAGAGATGCTGCAGAGAGGCTTCACCACCGCCCGTGACTGCGGAGGTGCCGACGGCTCACTTAAGGAGGCCATCGATGAATGGCTCATCGTGGGACCAAGGCTTCTCATTGCCGGCCATGCCCTCTCCCAAACTGGCGGCCATGGAGACCAGCGAGCATCCTTTTCCGACGAGGATCCCACCATGAAATGCTGTGCTGGGCACAGGTCAGGCATCGGGCGTCTTTGTGATGGCCCGACTGAATGTTCCGTTGCTGTACGAGACGAGATTCGCAAGGGAGCCGATTTTATCAAGATCATGGGAGGAGGAGGCGTCGCAAGCCGTCTGAATAACCTCGCCCACCCTCAATTCTTACCCGAGGAGCTTTCAGCTATCGTGCGGACAGCCGCCAGCTTCGACACATATGTCACGGCGCATGCGTACACTATCCGTGCCATGCGACACATGATTGACAATGGGGTCCTGGGTATCGAACATGGCAACTTCCTTGACCGGGATCTCGCAGACCTTATGGCTTCCAAAGGCATCTTTCTCACCCCTACTCTCGTTACTCACGATGCCATGGCCACCCCGCCCTACGATCAGTTCCTCAACGACGACTGCGCAAGGAAGAATGCGGCTGTTCTCGGATCTGGGCTCAACGCGTTGCAGATTGCGCATGAGGCTGGCGTGACGGTCTGCTTCGGGTCAGACCTGATCGCTGGAATGCATCAGTTTCAGCGAAAGGAGTTTACGATTCGGTCACAGGTGCTGCCATCTCTGGCCATCCTGCGCAGCGCAACTATCAATTGTGCAAAGATGCTACGAAGGGAAAGTCAAATCGGCCAGATCAAGGAAGGTTTCTTAGCAGATATGATCGTCCTAGAGAAGAACCCCTTGGAGGATATCAGGATCTTGGATGAGAGAGAAAGTTTGCTTGCCGTGGTGAAAGAGGGGCGTGTTGCGTTTAGCAAGATTGAAGAGTTGCCAGTGACCATTGGAAGAGAGCCGTGGTAGATTTCTAGTTAGTAAAGGAGGTAGCTAAGTTAAGACTCACTCATGGTTCGCATCGTACGAAAGCCAGTCTTATTCTTCCTCATTGAACACATGAAGGTGAAGCATCTTTGCCTGATACGAACTCTGCCCACGGATGCCCCTCCAGCCATTGACGCAGCTTGACAAGAAACCCTGCCAGCAACACCCCTCTCTCTGAGATTTCTGCTGATTGACGTGCCGAGCACAAAGACCGAGTCAGGCCAGCTTCAGTGGTACAATGGGTCATCCATCTCCATTTCCCCAGATTCGGCCCCAGAATAAGCACCGAACTCTTATCTACGGGGATCTTCGGTTGGTCGGTCACAAGATAACCCCCCCATTAGCTCGGATCATGGTTGACTCCTCCACACCCGAATCCTTCGGATCAGTGACTGCATGCTTCGGCTCACGTCCCGCAATAATCATCAGCTTACTTCCACAACTATCGATACCTACTATGGAAAGCCCCCGTCCTCAAAATGGACGCCGGAAAAGGCCCACCGTCCCCGACGATCGACGGAAGCGAGTCCGAAGAGCGTACTCATCCCACAAAGTCCGACAATGCTCTACACGTGCTGATTATGCGCAGATGTGTCCCTTGCAGGTCCAACAAGTTGAAATGTGACGGACTAAGCCCGTGCCAACGATGTCAGACATCTAAGGCAGCCTGTCGCTTCAAGGAGGGAGTCGCCTCTGAAGCTACCCCAGGTTTGCAGCTCTCAGAAAGAGAATCCATCCTAGAGGCTATTCTGCGTTCACAAAATGTCGACATTCCAAGAGATCTCGATGCTCTAAGGCGCTTTTCAGAGCGACTACAGCTCGAGAATCCGCGTGATGACACTAATAAGGGTCACGACAGCGTCGTTGTTGACCGCGTCCCAAGTCCCCAAACCTACGTGCACGACCAAGGAAGGACATGTGAGTATTCCCTCGGTTGTTTCTAAAAGATGCCTTTTGCTGATATGTAGAAGACTTTGATGGGGGTTCCTCCGCTTGGGCCTTCTTTGACAGTGTTCGAGAGGCTGTCGATGAGTCCCCTAAAGCAGCGAGAGCCAGACAAACAGTGAGTCACCGCTTCCTGCTCCTGATTATCACCATTGACACGTCATTTACTAGGCCTATCGTCATTTCATCGAGGACCCTCCAACCCTGCTCTCTGGTCATCTGCGAACAACTCTGATCGCGGCTCTTCCGCCTCGATCAGTTCTCGACTTTCTTGCCACCACCTTCTTTCGATATGCTCAATCTAACTTCTTTTTCATACACCCCGCCATCTTCTCGAGAAAGATCGAAGCCTTTCTTTCAGGGACTCATGAGTTTGACCCTGAGCGAAACAACACGAACCGACGGCCACTCGAGTTCATCTGCATACTCTTCATGATCCTAGCCATCGGCAGCCAGTATGCTGATCTTGAACAAGACACTCGTGGTGGTGTTGACTACTCGGCACTCCTAGCAGATTCTCTGGACCTCTCCGCCGTCTCTGCGCCAAAGCCGACACCCAACCCTGGCTGGATGTTCTACACAGTCTCCCGGCGCCTCCTTTCCGATGTCGTGTCGACATGTTCAATGACAAGCATCCAAGCTTGTATGCTTCAAGGAACCTTTCTTATAACTACGAGTGCCCATGATACGGCTTACAACGTCTTTGGTCTGGCGATGCGGATGGCTGTGAACATGGGAATGCACCGAGCGGTTGGTACAGAGGACCTCCATCCACAAGTGCGAGAGCTCCGAAACCGACTGTGGTGGAGTGTCTATACCCATGAAAGACTACTGACGTTCCAACTCGGTCGGCCCTTGATGCTTGATGATGATGAGATTGATGCATCTTTCCCCGTGGACCTGCCTGAGCTGTGTGTGCCGCAGTACACGAGCTCTGTCGAGGGCCAGATTGCTCTGATCAAGTTATACAGAATAATGGGCAAGGTCGTCAAGTTCATGTACTCTCGCAGCAAACCGAGTGGAGGTCGCCAGATCATCGACACAAATGCCTTTGGTCAACTAAAGGCTGCATTACAGGACTGGAAGGCCCATGTACCCGAGAAGCTACAAATATCCCAGACATCAACCCGAGGCGCCATCCATCTTCACCTCACATATGAACACGCTGTTATGCTTCTTAGCAGGATCCCGTTGAGTCATGCAGCGGCGTCCAAGGATACCGAATCGGATCGAGCAGACCAGCAGCACCAAGTCAAGTTCCTGCAAGATGCTGCAAGAGACTGCGTATCCGCAGCGCTCTCCACTATCAAAACGCTCAAAATTCTCAAGGAGCGTCGGCTCTTGTGTCGATACTCTTGCCAGGATCCTCTATACTGCAGTTCCGCGCTCCACGTCTTGCTTCTTGGTGCCAAGCTTGAATCACCGACCGATAGCACGAAGCGAACAATAGCTGAGGGGATACTTGTACTAAGAGAGCTCGCTAAAGGGAGTGAAACTGCAGCATCTTCCTTGGGGTGCATTCTATCCGGATTTGAGCCCTTCTTTCAGATCGCGCCGGGCACAACTGCAGACTCTTCCACCACTGACAGCATCAGGGTTGAAGGCCATCAAGCTTGGCAAGAATGGATATCAGGACGGGCCAATATCGAAGACCCTCAGCCTAATCTACTAGAGAGTGATACGACGGGCTCACATCTTGAAGACCTTCAGTCCGAGATGATGGAAACCCAAGCAGACGAACCAATGACACTCTACGGATGGCCGGTAAGTATTCCATATGAGATGAGGGGCCCTTGGAGCTTTGTTCTTGATACAACAAAATTGTGACTAACGCGGAACCGTTCAATAGGGACACGAAGGGGAGGCCAGTGCGGCGTCAACGGTCCAGTCGGCCGGTGCTGAAGCTCAAGTAGTCAGTCCTGATTACGAACAAATGGCTCCTCAGAACTTGTTGAATGGGTGGATGGTTAATGGGCAGCCATTCTGGTTGTCAGATCTCAGCAACAGCTTTGATGTCTTGGAACATAATCTGACGCAGATCCCAGCGGCGGATGACTTGAACATCTGGGAGATGATGCCAACGGAGCTGGGAGGTCAACACGTAGACTCAGAGATTCTGGGCGGTGGCTCAATATGAAATGAATACAAGCAGCTTTCTCTACTTGTTTCAAGGCTCAAGTTGGACATGGACCATATATGGCTGGTGTCTTGAGCGTGTGTTTTCCCCCTGAGTAATCACAGAACATGTTCCCACTTCAATGCCTACTATCTACTCGTATCGACGGGTACCCTTAGGGAAACGGCATAGAATCAGGGAGATATTATAGAGCTAATCTAGCTAATAAAATTTAATAAAAGTAGAAAGAGGTAGGTGCGAACTTTACTTAGGGGGTAACCTTTTTCTGACTAAAGAATTACAAAATAAATTATAGAAAAGTCATAGGGTTAGGGTTAGTATTAGAGTTAATAATAAGAATTAGTAGAGCTTATTATTCAGGTTATAGCTATAGTTAGGGTTATAGTTAGGATTAGTTATAGAATTATTAAGAAAGAAGATAAGTATTTACCTTAATATCTCTTATATATACTAACCCTAAAGCAATAGCTATATCGTCTCTCTAAGATTCTATACTATTTCCCCAAGGGTACCCGTGTCTACGTCTTGTAGATCCACTGTCTTCCGGAGTTCCCGTTGAGCCCCGTTGTATTTTGCCATCTTCGGACGTCCGTCACAATGCTTCTTCCAGTCTGATTTTACCATTCTCCGGGAAATTCCTCAGCTGAAAGTTAATTGATGATAAAAGAAAGCAAAATATCTTCATGGCCATGATGTAAGAGTCGTTCTTATAATGGAAGGGGTCGGGGCCCTTACGGGAGGGATCTTCTGCTTGGAAGTCTTTTTGGACCCTTCATTTCAGGCTCCTTAGCAGGGGACAGTGTCACTCGGCCACAACAACAGTTCTTGTTTGCAAGGTTCGAATTCTGATTCAATCTATTCATGAAAAGGTGGTGCAATTACCACCTGCATCTTCTTTCCCAATTACAAGTCAATATCAAGTTCGCTATGCTCTATGCTTTTCATTCGTCATTCCTGCTCTCCAAGATCTCTTCGCCACACCTTGACGGGCATCTCTCCCAAGATGTGGTTCATGGTCTCCAGCCGCTTGAGCTCAAAGCCCGCGGGCAGAGCAAAATCGTACCTGTGAACAACAGAGGCAAGCAACACAGCCTGCTCGAGGTAGGAAATGTTGCGTCCAATGCAACCTCTAGCGCCGGCCGAGAAGGTGATGAAGCATGACTGGAGCTCCTTGCCCTTGTCGCCAAGGAATCTCTCGGGGATGAACTTTTCGGCCTCTTGGTAGACGGTCTCGTCGCGGTGTGCCACGAGAGCGGACATGCTGACAGTGATGTTGCCCGGGATGTACTGGCCCATGATGGTTGTACCCTCAGGGGGAGTCTTGCGAGCAAGACCGTGGGGGGTAGGGGGCCACAGTCGAAGGGACTCATCAAGACAAGCTCGGAGGTAAGGGAGATGCTTCACCTTGTCGTAAGGGGCAACCATCTCATCGGGCTCCAAGACAGAGTCAAGCTCGTTTTGCAGGGCCTCCATCTTCTTGGGGTTGAGAAGCAGCTGATAGAGCACGTTGGCGATGGCGATGGCAGTAGTGACACTTCCGGCGTTCATCATGATGTTGATTTCGGCAACGACCTCGCCCCATTCAAGGTTATGGGGGTTACCATTCTTGTCCTCCATGAGGGCTTGGAAGAAGTCATCAAGCTTCTCTCCAGAATTATAACGTTGCAGTCGGAGGTTGGCACGGCGAAGGACAATAGCATCCCAACCTCGGCTTGATTCTGACATGCGTCTGTAGAAAGGAATAATGTTGGAAACCTTGTCGAGCAGCTTGTAGTAGTCGTAGGTCCAGAGGAGGAGAGATTGCTTCCGAGCAGTAGGATAGAGGCATTGTCGGAGGTTGGCTTCGAAAACGGTGCCGTTCTTCTCCTGTGCCTCGACTCGATCGTGACCTCGGTCCAGGAGGCCGAGTTTCTCGGAAAGACCAATGTCGGCAATGGCATCGAGCGAGAAGAAGTTGGACCAAGCGCGAAAGTCGACATTGACATCCTCAGGGTTGGGGTACTTGACGCCCTTGGACAAAGGACCAGTGCAGCACTTCTCAAAGTGGTTCATCATTCTCTGCACCTTATCGGCGACCTTGTATTCCCATTCTTCGAGGTTCTTGAGAGCGTAAGCCGAGGAGAGAACCTTGCGCTTTCGTGCGTGGTCGGGTTTGTCGACGACATCAGCCAAGTGGAAGTGGGTTCCGGCGGAAAGCGAATACGACTCGTCCTTGATGCAGGGGGTGCCATGACCGTAGATGCCCTTGATAGCTTTGACACTCCCAAAAGACAAAGTGTTTGGACCGGTTCGCAGGATGGGCTCCTTCTTGTGCATCTTGACGAGCTCGGAGGATCGGGCGCCTCCATGGGCGAGGACTAGGAAGGGGAAGTTGGACATGCCGGAGAAGGTGGACATGTTGGGGAATCGCCGAAGACCTGGAGTTTGTGAGTATTGTGACAAGATAGGTAAAAGAATGGGATGGAATGTTACCCTTGGAGTCCTTGAGGTAAATGACGAAGGGATAAATCAAGAAGTAGATGACTGCGACAGCGCCCAAGGCTGCCGCATAGGGCGTTGTGCCCAGAGATGCGACCGAGGCTGACATCTTTTCAGTCTGAAAGAAAGTAGTCAGACAAGAAGAGAGTCGAGAAACCAGAGGGCAACGCCAACTCGTAAAGAACAGCTGCCACTTGTGCTTAGAGAGCACTAGAATTGTTCTAGAAAGGGAGTGCTGATCAGGGTGATAGAGTAGACTAGGTACAACCACCAAGGCCATGGCAAGCGTCCTTTCTTATACAAATCGATCACTCTGTGCATGCCAACCACCAAAGACCCAATCTTGATCGAGATATTACCACATTGGGCATCCCACGCTATGGCGTTGGCGATGACCACCTCACGAGGAAGGGCTTCTCTCCGCTCCCCGCATTTACCCCGCCCCCGTCTCCGCCGCGAGCTTGGACATTTTCCCTGCAGGTCGAAAAGGGATATAAACAGCGAAGCCCTGACTTTGATGGTGCCTCAGACCCGCTCTCGACCCTTGCTCCCCTTCTCTCTCCGTCCCGTCCTCTCGCCTCCTGCCCTGCCATGCCGCCCACCGGTCCTCGGAGACCCGGGTGCGAGGTAAGTCTCAGTTTCCTATCCTGATCATTCGGGGCTGATCGCCTTCCTAGAATTGCCGTGCGAGGCAAGTTGTCCCTGTTCCCTCTCATCCCCGCAGGCGACCAAATTATCTGACAGAGTCCATCTCTTCAGACATCTCAAGTGTGAGTACCAACCAGCTGCATGGCTCGACGTGTTCATCGCATGTGCGCTGACTGGTTCATCGTGCAGGTGACGGGGAAAAACCCTGCGCGCAGTGCATCAAGAAGAAGATTGACTGCAACCGAAATCTCAGGGTTCGCTTCCGGCACAAATCCAAGACCGGGTGAGTAGCCGGCCAGAGTCCAGACCGGGACGCGATACGGATACAAGATTCCCCCAGTGCTGACTGTCTGTTCCATCAGAGAGCCTCAACCCGAGTTCTCCACCTCTCAGGTCTGGTGCAAGACGGCTGGCAAGAGACTCAAGTTCCTCGACCAGAGTCTAGAGGTTGCTCGGTATTATGACGAAGATGCCGGGTCGGATGGGGAACCACGACAACAACCCCTGCGGCAGCATAATCTTGATTGCAGAATCTCCCCTCCCAGTCCCGACCGACAGCCAGTAGCATCTCTCGAGACTGCCTCAAGTGCCGGTTCTGCGGGTCTCGTGCAGCAGACAGATCGCGATTACGCCTCACCCATCCAAGGGTCCACAGGGAGTTCTCCCCGACTCGATCCTGTCCTCTCACAGCCGTCCATCTTTTCCTGCCAACGACTGCATCATGTGCCCCTCCTGGGACACGCTGGCAGCAGCAGCATTGCGGCCTTGGGCGACGCTCGGCAGTATCACCCCTTCTCAAGCCATAGCCCATCAAGCTCCAGTGCCTTGCCACATGATGGCACATCTACCAATCTCAACCTACCGCCTGCACCACTCAACGATGGCACCAAGGCAAAGTTGTTCCGCCATTATATCAAACATATCGCACCTGCATTCGACTCTTATGACCCAACCAGATACCTGTCGTCATGTGTTCCATCGATAGCAGCGACATGTCCTGCGTTTCTCAAGCTCATCCTGGTCGTCGCCGCCGGACATCTTCATGCCGTCCATGGCAGTGCTTTAAACCCTGAAATTGATGTCTATAGGCGACAGCTGCCTTCCCACGATGATTTCTTGGAGCAGATGATCCAGTCGGGCATGGACATGTCGCATCTTGATGTTGCCGTTTTACTCCATCATTTCTGCCAAAACCTACAAGGTCAGATATCATCCCCATCTACTCTCAACGTGACAAAGGGTATTTGCCTTCTTGTGCTTATATCTAGTGTTGTCTTGACTGTACAAGCCGGAATTGGTTTGCTGACCTCTGTCTTCAGCCACATCAATGCACATCGATGGCTCGCCTGACTTGATTCCCCCACATCTGGACATGTCCAGGCTGCAGGTGTCCCCTCTTTCGGCTCGAGTCTCTGTCACGTTTCACGATGCTGTAATGTGGGCATGTCTGAGACAAGAGTTGTTCCTGGCAGTTATGAACCAAGCCCCCATTGATCAAGACGCCTACCGGTCTAGCTTGGAACACCTCGCCCAAACCGGCGACGACTTTTCTAGGACGAACAAGATGCTTCTCAAGTTGGTGGAAGTGGTTCGGTTTTGCTTCGGAGAGGGAAAGGATACCACCACCTACGACGAACTTCTCGAATCCACAGCCTCCTGGATGAGAAGCACTCCAGCTTCTTTCACCCCAGTCATGACACGACGACGGAAGAATGGGGCACCCTTCCCCGAGATCTGGCTACTGAATGATTGTGTTGCTGCAGGGCTTCAGTACTACCATCTCTCAAGGATACTGCTGATCGCCCATGACCCTCGTGTTCCTCGTCTCTGGCGAGCTCGGAGAGAGGCTTCCCTTTGGATTGATGTGAGTGGAGAGTACTTTCGTGGTGGAATATGCGTAGTCTCCGCATCTAGTATCTGACTTCTGAACAGGCCCAGGTGAAGAACGATCTTGAGATTATTTGTGGTATCGCGGAATCCATTGGTCAGATCAATCCAATGCACATGTAAGTCCCAAGTCGCCTTTGCTTGTTTGACCAACTAACTTCGGTCCCAGAACCGCCTGCATGGCAATCTCCATGGTAGGAGATCGTTGTTCTCGACGAAGCCAGCAAGGCGCGGTCATTGATATTCTAGAAAAGACAACTATAGAGTATGGGTGGTCTACTGACCTTGCGTAAGTACTTTAGAGTTCTCAAAGAGGTTGACAAGACTGACAGTCTACTTAGAAGCAAGCATCTACTCGATTCGTGGGGATGGCCATCCAGGATGGAGGAATAATTTTGTTCACATATTGGTCTTTATAGTTAGTTACTGTTGAGGATCCTGAGAATGATTGACGATTCAAGGGTTTAATGATGTATTTTCTATTGTCTCAATATCACCTTTCCTTGGAAACAGTCAAGGGAGACATTTCCACGCACACACAGGACAAGTTCACTGAAGGTTTTATCTCAAACTAGACACGTATTATGGCCATAGCTACTCGAAACGAGTTGAGGGGTCAACATCTCCAAAGACATCGCATCACCTCTCTCCAATACAACAGCCAAGTCCCAAGTCTTCCACTCTCCCAATGCATCGGTGGTGTGATGCTCGCAACCGTAGGGTAATCAGGACTCAACAGTCGGTTAACAAGGGTTTAGAACGGGTGGAGACGGAGCCAATTGCCATAAAGAGAACCTGTTGGAGCTGGCAACAACCTTGCATTTGCCCCCACGAAGCTAGACCGAACCTTGTAAGCATCGCTCAATATTTCCCTCCAGGTCACCAGAGGAAACCAAGCCCGGACCTCGCTTAGTATGACTCGTGCTAGTTCTCCCTCTACCCCAAATGAATCACGCTATTTTCTTCCTTGTTCATGTTGACCCCATACCCCAGGTTCCGGCTCCCAGACCTGGTCCCCCGAGAACCTTTGGGCGCTCAACTGATGCGGAGAAATGGAGGCATTTTCTGGAGGGATCCGCTTGTCCATGCCCCAGTCCTTGCGTAGCTGTGCAGCCACCTCTCGTGTTGGCCACCCCATGCTTTTCCACATGTCTTCTAGAAATCCAAAGACCTCTTGGTGCTCACGCTCGTCTTTGAGGTAGACTCCACCTGTTTTGGGCCAATGTTAGACGCTGGCAAACGGCCCAAATGCGGAGTGATCTCGGCTTACAGGCGTACAGCGTGTGATGTGCTGTAAAGTAGGCAGTGGGCAGATTGGGGTTGCTAATAGTCAGGCCAAGCAGCGTGCGCAGGTCTTGCCGTACAGCCTCCTGGATGTGGTCAACAAGGTGCATTCGTCGTGTACCCCGTCAAAGAACTTACATCTGAGGCTGCTCGAGAACGAATTGCGTCAAAGCCAGGCGTCCACAGCTGAGGATCGAATATGTTGAGCAGCATCCGAGCAATGTAGTAATGCTGATACCCTAGAACTACACAGGTCGATCAGCAAGTGTCTCTCCACATGAGCGTGAGGGGATCAGTTGCATACCCTGAATGTGGCGTGCCATCCATAGCGTAGGGAAGACGGACTGCCCGCCACCCTCTCGAGCTGGCGAATCGGGGGACCAAGACAAGACCTTCCACGGTGTCGTCTCATACCATCTCCTGAGGTCTTCCCCTAGCTCAACCCACAGGACGGGATCGAGCCTCGACTCTGGTCCGAAAGCGTATGCCAATACCCGGCCGCAGATGAAGACTACTCGGTTCGCCAGGGATTCGTCACAAGTATCGACAAAGGACTGAGAGTCCCGGTAGCTGTCCATGTTGGTACGGAGCGGCCGCGACCGTGTCAGAGACACGTACATGTCCTGGCGCAAGACAACCCAGCTAGCTGCTTCTCCAAGTCCGCCTTGGGCTGCGAAGCGAAACTCGGAGTTGAGTAGCCTTGAGCTGCCTGTGAGATGAGTGTTGCCATCGGCGTCTAAAAAAGTTGGTTATTTTTCCCGGCTTACGATGAACGGAACTTGGTTAACTCACCCGTCATCTCTTCATAGGAGCGCAAGATGACGATTCCTGCTAGCACATTCTCATTTACTGCCCCGATCGGGTCGTCGAGGATGGGGATGAGGATACGCAAGGCATGGCTATGATACGTCTCGTGGCTATCGTCGTGAATTCCCTCCTTCAAGCTTATCTGGCGAGACGAAAAGGCAAGAATGGAATAGGCCAGAAAGGGAAAATGACGAGCGCGTTTTGGAACCTCGGTGCCAAAGTGTCGTGCCGGATCGCAGACGTCAAACTAGAGATGAGGTTATCCCCATGATTGCGGAGTAACTTGCCAAGGGGGATACAAACCCATGGTGCTAGTTCATGTATGAAGTGCATAAAGCACTCGGCTTCCTTCCGGGTGTCCAGGGGTGGGCCGAAGCCGAACTCTGCAATAAACCCCGTCTCGGAGCTGGCTGCGGATTAACATCTCCAGTTTCTAGCGATGATGATGTAATGACAAACCTACTCGCATCATCTTCTAATGACAGGGGTTCAGCCACCGGGAGAAGTGATGGAAGGGGGTTCGACCAGCCCTGGCCTATCGAGGCAGCCATCTGCACGCAACCAAGCTGCACAGGCCACGAGCGAGTGGTGATGGTTGGAGAGTACAGATCCTGTTGGACAATAAGCGGCCCGCCGAGTTGGAGTCCAGGTCATGAAACCACGTTATATCGAGCACGCTCACCGCAGAAACACCGGAGGACGGGGGGTCGGATGCTCCGTGAGCCATGACTGGCGTCAAGACACGACGGGTTAATGGAGATAACTTCCCCTTGGACTCTGGAGGGCAATAATTCGCGCATACACTCCAGGTTTTACCCCGCATGTGGCCCGACGCCACCCCCAGCTATCATCGAAATGGAGGTGATCCACCTCCGGTGAAGCCTGACTAGCTCACCCCGGACCCCAGATGGTACTGACCATGGATGGCATGCTCCAGCCCGGGGAAGGTACCTGTCGAGTTTCTTGGTGGGCAAAGGTTTGATATGGTCTGAAACTACCCAGTTAGGGCACTGGTGATTTGCGCATGAGTCGTAAGCCAAGATGCGACTATATATACGGCCTTGCGCCGTGCTGGTCAATATCTTTTCTCATCAAGTTTATCTACAGTCCAGTATTCGACATTGCCTCTAGGCTCATCCTTCTTCATCTTTGGCTATCACCTCATTACTCTCCGCTGGCTCTGAACCGCTTGGAAAATATGTCTTCCCACACGGCCGATGATGCCCAGGACCCAGAGTCCTCGACCGAGGGCCACGGCATGGGCAAGTCGATATCGCAAAAGATTGAGCACGTCGAAGAGTTACAAGGGACCATGGTCGATTTTGATGATTCCATCGAAGACACCAAGCCGTCCAGGTCTGTGTGGTTGATCACCTTTACTGTCGCCATGGGCGGTTTCTTGTTTGGTGAGATCCTGGGCAGCAACCTCTGCACCTGCAACACCACTAACAAGAAATCAGGCTACGATACTGGTGTAATTTCTGCCGTGCTTGTCACTCTTGGAGATGATTTGGGCCACAAACTGGACTCGCATGAGCAGGAGCTCGTCACGTCTATTACTTCCGGCGGTGCCCTGATCGGCGCCCTGATTGCTGGTCTTCCCGCCGACAGGTTTGGCCGCAAGCTGGGAATCTATATTGGCTGTGTCCTATTCCTCATTGGATCCGTTATCCAGGCGGCGGCATTTAATCTTGCGGCAATGACTGCTGGACGCTTCATTGTCGGCCTGGGTGTCGGTTCTGCTGCCATGATCATTGTAAGCCGTTATTCCACTCTTCCTCTTGTTGCAAGTAAAGCTGACCTTGTGTGCTCTAGCCTCTCTACATCGGTGAACTGGCTCCTGCTAAATACCGAGGCCGCATGATTGCCTTTGACAACCTCAGCGTCACTCTGGGCCAGCTCGTCTCCTACGGTCTTGGCGCCGCATTCACCGATGTTCCCCACGGCTGGAGATACATGGTAGCCGTCGGCGGCATCCCGCCCATCATTCTGGCCGCCCTCCTCCCCAGATGCCCTGAATCTCCCCGGCAACTCATTGCTCACGGCAAGCGAGATGAGGCTGAGAAGTGCTTGCGCCAAGTCTATCCGGATGCTACCGAAGACCAGATGAAGGCCAAGGTCGATCGACTAGTGTGGACGATCGAGGTCGAGTCCCAGCTTGTGGCGAACAAGTCTCTCTGGTGGCAGTTCAAGCAGCTCCATTGCGTTCCCTCGAATCTTCGAGCTCTCATCGCTGCCTGCACTGTCATGGCTAGTGAGTTTCCCCGATGCCGCACAAATAGTACAACTATCGCTAACAAAATCTAGTTTCCCAGCTTGGTGGCTTCAACACTCTCATGTACTACTCAGCGACCCTGTTCTCCCTCGTCGGTTTCAACAAGCCCACTGCTGTCGCCATCGTCGTCGGTGCCACCAACTTTATATTTACGTTTGTCAACATGGTCGTCATCGACAAAGCTGGCCGTCGCATCATCTTGCTCATCACTGTACTTGGCATGGTAAGACTATCGAGACAAGTGCGTGTGGATGAACTCAAGACTAACCTCGTTCACAGGCTCTGAGCATGGTTGTCGCTGCCATTGCATTCCACTGGATCCCCATCTCCAAGGACCTTGTCCTCCAGGCCGATTCCGTCAACTGGGCTGGAACCCTGGTTCTTGTCACCATTATCTTTTACGTTGCCTTCTTCGCCAGCGGTGTCGCGACTATCGGCTGGGTCGGAACCGAGCTGCTGCCCCTTGAAGTTCGTGCTCTCGGCACCATGATGAACACTGTCACTTGCTGGGGTTGCAACATCATCATTGCGTCCACGTTCCTCTCCATGATGAAGGGCATGACACCGAGCGGTGCCTTTGGCTTTTATGCGGCCATTTGCTTCTTTGGCTGGATTTTTGTCATCTTCTTCTACCCCGAGGTCAAGGGACTTCCTCTGGAAGAGGTCAGAAAGGTCTTTGAGAATGGGTTCGACGTCAAGCTGGCTGCCCAGATGCAGCGTGAGCTCAAGGTTGCCACCCAAATGTCACAGGCTTCCGTGGCGTCCAAGGCTTGAGTGATGGCGCTGTGGCATTGCCCGCCCTTGTTATTCAATGTCACGCGAAAGATCCCCGGCAATGGACGACTGGCGCATATGAGAAGGTTATAAATCCCCTACCATTTATATTGTACAAAGTATTCATCTAGTATATCGGTCGCTCGCGACAAGTGTCATAGTCTAGCTACATAAAGAAAGTATCAAAAATCCAAACAACTCCTATGCTCCGGGTATTTCATAGTTGTCCACGCCTCATCATCCCGATGACTTTATGCGCGGAACTTGACGGCGGTCTTGGCCCGAGCCGAAGCCTGAGCGCCAGTGTAAAGAGGGGGTCCAGGGACTGTCCAAGTCGATCCCTGGTTATCATAGACGGAGAAGCCAAAGATTTGCGAATCAGAAGTGCTGTAGAGCTGAGATGCCACGACGCCGGAACCAGAGAGATCATCTGTTCCAGATCCAGTCACTTCAACGTTGCCACACTGCATGTAGAACTCGGGCTCGCTGAGATGAGCGCGGTGGAGAGCAATGAGCTCGTTTCGGATGACGTACTTGCCAGGGGCAATAGAGGCTGGGATAGTGGCAGAGTTGACGCCGCCATTCTGGCGAAGCTTGTCGGTAGCCCAGATGCCCCCAGCGTTTGCGGGACCGGACACGACGCCTTCCTCGGCGATCTTGGTCCACTTCAGTTGCGTCTTGTCGACAGAAGCGCAGTCACCGTTGCAAGGTGCGATGTAGGTGATGACGGGACCCCGATGGGACTCGGCCCAGCCGTTAGGGTTGATCTCCTTGTCGTCCGAGGTCCAGAAGAACGAAGCAGAGCCGCCAGCCTTGACCTTTCCATAGTTCTTGGCGGCCTGGGATTCCCGACGGCAGACAAAGTCAGGGCTGGAGATGTCCATCTCAGGTCCCTCATCCGGGGTCGAAAAGCTCCATCCGATAGCATTGGGGGAGGGGTTCCAGCGGCTGTAACCAGCGTAGTCGACACCATCCAAAGTAAAGGTGTTCAAGTAGCCATGGGCGGCAACCTGAGAAGCCAGAAGGGCTGTTCCGAAAAGAATGAAGCGGGACATATTTGCTCTGGTTGAGAAAATGGGGAGAAGAGAAGGAATAAAGTTTGGTATGTGTGACCTTGAAGGAGAGTGTGAAACGAGTCGCTTATCAAAAGCGACTGCGTGGAAAGGAGAGTAGAAGGAATGGAAGAGGAAGCAAACAAGAAAATGGTAAAGAAAAGAGTTGTCGTGATTCTGCAAACAAGCCGTTAGAGAGAGACTGAGCTTTGTCTTTATAAATGTTGGCTGAGAGGGAGCGGAAGCGCCTCATTCATGCGGCCTGGCGCGCCAAGATGCTCACCAAGGCAGATTAGGCGCCCGTTTCAACACCTGCATAGGAGGCCGCACCAAAACATGAGGATTAGAAACCAGATTGGCCCATGAGGCGCGGGGCTTTGTTGTTTCAGAGGCCCCTGGAAAGGATCGGCGCTCCACCAAGAATGTCATGCTGATCCTCTGCATGGGGGCTGCTTTTGATGGTCAGTGTGAGAAGGAAGAGAAAAGTCTTGGGCTCCTACGGAGACGGACTTGGTCGATTAATCTACTAGAGGCAATCCTTTCTTGATCATCGTGCCTTGAATCTCGGACCTGACAGTGAAGCCAGGCTTGGCCTTGGAAGACAATCCACAGACGGTGATTCCGAGTCCGTCGCCACCCGTAAGCGCTGCAGCCCCGTCTGGGTTCTTGGCAGGCAGGGACTCAGCTGGACAAACTCCCCGCAAGATCCAAGTGCCATCCAGCGCTTAGAACAATGAATCCAGTGGGGTCGAGTGCCATAACAAAGCGTCTAAATCGAGGGCTGCTATTCTTGTCCAGTTGGCGCTGAGGCCTGACCATTTTTGGGAATTGGGCAACCCAACCTGGACTGCCTCAGGGGATCTCTTTTGAGCCAGGGAGTAAGCTTATTTTATCGTGGCTGAAGGATCAAACATGTTTCGACCATCAGGCCACGATGCAACCTTATCCGTCCCGTTTCATCTGAAGTCAAGGGCGACCGTAATCATCGCCGTCCACGACGTCGATAGGACAGGCTACGTGTACAGTTCATCGGAGAATTGGTCGCATTCGGTCTTATGCGCGTGCCTCGTCGAGGCTAGTTGCATGCGGGCTAAAGACGCATGATCTTCTGTTTTGCTGGTTGGCAACAATTGAAGCGCTTCCATTCACAACTTGCACCACGGAGGCTCATGACTAAAAAGAAGACGAATATCCCGATAGATAGAATGAAGTTGAAATAAGGATAATCATTGTACGACCTGTATCGTACCGTCGCCCCTTGTGTCACCATGGGGATTCTGCTAGCAATTGTCCTTCACCTCAAGGGTAGGGAAGGGATCATGAAGAACCGCTGACTAATACAAAAGGATCGACGAAACAAGGTCCTCCTGGCCTTGGCCTCATGGTGAAATCTTTGCACTTGAGCAATAGTTGCAATCATGCTCGCTTGGTATGAATACGGGTATTGGGCGTTTAAAGTATTCCCTGGAATCGACGTTGTCAAGGGTTGAACGATTTCTCTACACGATATTAGTGTGCACCACAGGCTGTCAACACTCCGGACCGAAGGTAGGGTTCTCACGCCAGTCCGGCCGCGATGATCTGATGATTCTTTATAGAGCGTGTCTCTTGAACATGCTTGACTAGGTACCCCAAGAACAAAACCCGACCGATCCCGAATCAAGGCAAAGCCAAGCCAAGGCGAATCGATTATCGAGGCATCACATAGATTTTCGATTAATAGTTTATTTAAATGCGCACCTCAGGTCCGAGTAGGTATAGTTTCTCAGGTACCCTAGCCACTCCAAAACCGACCAATATACAGTTCCATCTTTGCCCATATTCCACTACCTAAGCTGCAGTCTGCCCCCTGGCCGAACCCTCGCTGTCCAACCTCTGTTTGCCCTCTAGCAATGCAAGATTCTCCGACGATGTCCATCGCAGAACCCGCTTCCCGCGCCACTTGTCAGGCATTAGATCGATAAAAATCTCAAAGAAGCTCAAAATAATGAGCACTGCAGAAACCACCACAACCACCATGACTCCAACAAAACTCAGGGATGTATGGTTCGGGGATCTAAATTTGATCTTCCCGCATAGCCTGTCCTGCATTGAGCCATTGAACAGTTCTGACCACGTGTTCATTGCGCCATCAACGTCGAGGCCATCATGCTTCTCAATCGTCTTGTATATGTCCAGTTGCAGTCGCGCCATCGCCATGCCAAACCAGTATGTGAGTTCCGTCTTCCATTGCTCTGATTCAAGGCGTAATTGTCTTCCCGCGTGTAAGTTTCTTGAGGCCCGCAAAGCTGAGGAGCCATCCCTCTGAGCAATACTATCTGGGATAGAGGTTCTGATGATAAGAGGTGTCACTATCGTCAAAGGGACATCGATATCCATCAATATCTCGACATCATCAAGAGCTCGCTCATCAAAGTCGCTCGCCGCAAAATTCGGCAATAAGCCCGACCATGGTGAACACCGATTGGTGGAGTTGGCGCATATCTGGATCCGTTCATCGCAACCAATGATATTGAGATCGCTATCCATTCGATAGGTTGCTGGTGCCTCATCGAGATCGACACCAGCAATTGTGCCGTTGCCACGTTTCACCTCGGTATGAACGGACCATAGAGGGTCGTCGGATTGCTCGTGAAAGACAATCCCCCCTCCCTCTAATAGCACAATGCTTGGCCCGTGATAACCCTCGGGAAGCGGATCACTCAATCGAAGCGGGGAACTATCCGTCGTGGTATTCGTGCTGTTGCGTATAGGGACGAAATATGCCATAACATTATAGGATGACCCTAGATGGGCGTTGGGCACCATATGCGGAAAGCTCTGATTGGGAAATGAAGATGATCCCGAATAGAAGTCGTATAGGGTCATGTTCTCGCTGCCCTTGAGCCAGGGCAGGTCCTTGGAAGTATATGTCTCGACGTAAAATACCTCTTCTCGGATAGGAGCGCATGTACTGCGCCTTCGAAAATAGAGCTGATCCGCAAGTCTGGTATTGATGCCCAGTTGCGCTAGACTGATGTTCTGAGTTTCCATGGCAAAGGCAGAGTCGGTCCGGCAAATATGACTTTCGAAAGGACAACTAGCGTCATGGGAGACGGAGAACGGAATCGACTGGCTGACCAGCATCTCACAGTCAAAGATGCCTGTATTATGGGAGCCAAAATAGCAGTTCTGAACATAGTTATCCGCGTCGAGCGTCGAGTTAAGCCTCCATTCGTCGGCTGCCAAATTGCTATCGGAGTTATTGCTAGTTCGAACTATCCATTGGCCGCACGTGGAAGAAGCTTTCGAAACAACAGTCTGGCCGAGAACGATTTGTGAGGTAAGGATAGATAGTGCAATGAATATTATTCCGTGAAAGAGGGCTATAGAACCCAAGAGAGTTGATTTCGTCCGATGCTGGCTCTTGGGAACTGTGCTGCTGCTGGGTTTGGAAAAGATGCGGCTTAACAAACTAAACGCGGCGCCATTGGGTGTCTCTGAGTTTCGAAGGATGACTTGATATGGAAAGACCTGGGCTGGTATCGTCTGGTTGGAAGTGCCGGTGGTAGTATTGGTGGTAGTCTGGTCTGTAGTCTTGATGGTTGTCTTGTAGGTTGTCTTGTCGTCTATCTTGTCGTCGGTCTTGCCGTCTGCCCGGCCGTCTGCCTGATCGCTGAGGCTGTCCCGGCAGGCTGGTTTTGGGAAAAAGGCCATGAACAAGATGAAGCGAGTGATTCTCCAGCTCCGTATACCAACAATGCTGACCAGAGTCGCTAGAAATGCCAGCAGTGCAACGGCATCTCTATTACTCAGGGTCAGAGTCTTTGCGAGTACCCCCTGTCGAGCATAATCTGTCCAAACCCCAACCGTAACGGCAGAGCTTAGGCGTGTCATGGTGGGGGTTGAGTGGGTGATTTGGTCCGAGAGTTTGTCTCAAATATGGCATAAAACGAAAGTGACGACGATAAGATTTTCAGGCTGTAAATCACTTCCCTGAAGCCTTTTTATGTACGAAATGGCCAAGTGGCTATTGTCAGTGATTGCTCCTTGTGCAAGGGGAGGTTACTCTGCACCGAGTCTCCCTGGTATTGTGGCTTAAGCCCATAATGGTACCTGTGCGGAGTTTCTCCTCAGCTGAGCTCTTTTGGGCATGGCGTTTCATTGAGTGGCTGGCTGGTCGGTAGGCTGAATCTATACCAGCAACTGCCTCATTCGTTACCCGGATCTCCTGTCTGCCTTGGAGCGGTGTGGGCCAGGTATGCGGACAAGCTACTGTGGTGGTGGCTGTGTGAGCTGGGGGTTGCATGTGCTTCTTAGTTGTGAGTGTAAGGCCAGCCACAGCCTTTAGCAATGTGACAAGTATCTGTCTAATTACATGGATCCGTGTACTCTCCGAGCATCCAGAGTGCCTACGGATGGTCATTATAGTAAATTATTTTGCTGATTAGACACTTCCCCTCTTGCAGCGATGGGGAGAGTGTTAGGCATAGGAGCAAAGGGCACAGTTTCAACATAGTAACGGCATTAAATCTGATGTCGTTTTCCACTGGAATGACAACCCAATATACCTTAAAACTCATGGTCGACGCCTGAAAGCGGTAGACTAGACACATGACCAGAAATATGCTTTCAGGTTATGCTTAAATAACGCCACGTGGAGGCTGACAGTGCAATCCGCCAACGTCTGCTGTGGTCGAGACTTTGCATGTGAAGCTTGGCAATATTGGTTCGTACAGAGTGACTGGAAGTATTTACGTAAGAATTCTTAACCGACCCTACTTGACAAGGTGTTAGGTTGTGTTTGCCGACCGAAAGATGCAAGCCTCTGCGCTTCGTGTGCCTGTAAGCATTCCTGCCTCTCTGCTTTTGAGCACCCTTGTTTGCATGTAAAGCTCTCTTTTGAGCGATTCGTATGAGACTGGCACTCGAAACTAAGAAAGATAAGTGTGGTGAGTTGAATGTATTTGGCTGCATCTTGAAAAGCTCGGTATGAGACACGTTACAGCCGACAAGTGTAAGACGGCATAACGCCCGGCTGGGGAGCCTAGGGGGCTATTGAGCCCGATCAAAACTTTAATAATAAACTAAAAGAAATGTTCTTATTTAGAACATGTTAGGTGCATCTGGCTATAGCCCAGCCGGGCGTTGAAGGTTTGGATGGTTTATAGGCGCTTTGGTGACAGCCCCGCCCACCATTTCTACCCAGACACCAGAGACCGTGATGATTTGCCATGGATGCTATAGACGCATGTTGAATGAGTTTCCAGTGCACTTTTTGTTTTCAAGATGACGCGTAAGAGTATTTCCCAATTCCACCTTCCGTGAATGGAGTTAGGGGCTCTTTTGAAGTGGACGACTCCTAAAGTCTATCCCTTACGATCACTTTGATTGCAATTACTGCGTCCATAGATAGACCAATCTCGAGCACATTCAATGTCATCGTGCCGGTTTCCCGTAAACCATTGAGCGTCTGGGCCAATCTTGAAACTCAGCCAGACTATGGAAAAATATGGCCCACCAATGATCGTCAAGTTGAACCAAGCGTCAGCTGAAAGCTTGAATTATTCAGGACAAGGTGGATCCTTGATAACGGCTCAACCGTTCGCCTGTCTGATGCCGAACGGCCCGATGCTTCCTATTTCAGACTGAAACCCGGTGAAACAGTTCAACACGAGCGACAATTCCGGCAGAACGGCATATGCTGTGAACCTTCTATACGGACTTGTATGCTTCATACTTAGCTTCTGTTGTCTATAAAGTGCCAAGCCTTTCGCTCATCTTTATATGGCCAGCAAACATCACAGCTTCTACATTCCTTCTCAACACTCACTTCAATCACCCATTCTTTGTATATCTTTCATTTACACCCGATAGCCTGCTATCCGCAATGCTTTCCTCTTTGCTTCTGATCACTGGCTTTGCAGCCTCTGCTCTTTCCTATCCTACCTTGGAAGCTCGCGCTGGCTGCACTTTCACCGATGCTGCGGCTGCCGTCCAGGGCAAGGGCGGCTGTTCCACCATCATTCTCAAGGACATTACTGTCCCTGCGGGAACTACTCTGGACTTGACGAAGCTCAAGGATGGCACTCACGTTTGTGACCCTCCCCAAACCAATCTACTCCTCTGCTAACTTACTCCCTCCAGGTCATCTTCCAGGGCAAGACTTCCTTTGGCTACAAGGAGTGGGAAGGCCCTCTCATTGCCTTTACCGGAAACAACCTCCTCATCGAGGGAGCCGCTGGTCACTCCATTGACTGCCAGGGCCAGCGCTGGTGGGACGGCAAGGGAAGCAACGACGGCAAGACCAAGCCCAAGTTCTTCAGCGCCCACTCTCTCAAGAACTCCAACATCAAGAACCTCAACGTCCTGAACACCCCCGTTCAGGCCTTTAGCATCAACAGCGTCACCAACCTTGGAGTCTACGGCGTTCACCTTGACAACTCTCTCGGCGACACCAAGGGTGGCCACAACACCGACGCCTTTGACGTCGGCTCCTCCAACGGTGTTTACATCTCTGGTGCCGTGGTCAAGAACCAGGATGACTGCCTTGCCATCAACTCTGGCACCAACATTACCTTCACCGGCGGAAACTGCAGCGGTGGCCATGGCTTGTCTATCGGTTCCGTTGGCGGACGACAGGACAACGATGTCAAGACAGTCCGAATCCTCAACTCGGTCATCGCCAACTCCGACAACGGTGTCCGGATCAAGACAGTTTACGGAAAGACCGGTTCTGTTTCTGATATCAAGTATGACTCGATCACCCTCACCAACATCGCCAAGTACGGCATCGTCATTGAGCAGGATTACGACAACGGCTCTCCCAAGGGTGTTCCCAGTGCTGGCGTTCCTATCACGGATGTCACCATCAACAAGGTCATTGGCAGCGTCAAGCCCAGCGGCACCAACATTTACATCCTTTGCGCCAACTGCAAGAACTGGACCTGGACCGGCAACAAGGTGACTGGCGGCAAGAAGTCGGACAAGTGCAAGGGAATCCCCGCCGGAGCCTCCTGCTAAGCAGTTGGATTTACATTCAAGGTTGCGCATCATCACATGTGCTCTAGACCGTTGCTCAAGTTTCATCATTCTCACTTTTGTGTATTAGTTGCTGTATAGTTAATCAAAGTCCGTGGTCCGTGTTGTATCAGTCTATCAGCCTCTTCCAGAAGTTCCGTGACTTAATAAAATCGCAATTTAGTTTCCAGGTCACCTCATGTTGGTTATGTCTTTCCTTGAGTGCCGCTTCTAAATCATGACCTGATATCCATGACCGATCATCACATCACCACCGAGCCATTCATTTTTTGGAAAACGCCTTTGGCAAATAGAGCCTCGGCATCTTCAACGTCACCGTCTCTGTCCTCGTACACGCACACGCCGGCGTGGCCCACACCATCCGCCCAACAACTCTGTCCTTCTGAACAAGCAAACCAAGTCCATTCTTATGCGAGAAGCGGTAGTGCAGTCCAGGGATACGATACGCCTTGGCGAATCGCAGCTCTGTCGGCAGGACGAAACTGGCGACCTTGTGCGCAAAGATCCTGTGGCACCCCATGCAGGTGATGCCCACCGTGTAGTCGTACGGCGAGCAGTGGATGGTATCAGAGCTACTGGAGTTCTTACCCAGGATGCTCTGCGAGCCGCCGGGTTGGATCTGCGACAGAGACAAGGCGGATGCAAGCCATTCTGTGTCGTCGTCGCCGTGTATCGGCCAGCGTGGCAGGGCCGGTGTGTTGAAGTTCTTCGTCAGGGCCTTTTGGAGACGTTGCACTTCGTTTCTGGCCTCTAGATTCTTCATGATGGTTGATGGAGTCGCTCCATGTGTTCTTTCCATGGCGGCAATAAAGTCCTTGACTTCTGGTCCGTCAAAGTCCAGAGCTAACTTGGCCGCATATGAGAAACCGAGCAGGGCATCGGGCTTGGTCAGGTCTCTAGGCTGCCCAATGACGGACACAATGCCGATCTCTTGGAGATTCATAGAGATAAGTTGACCCATGTCGTTGAACCGGATCTCTCCGTCAAGAACTGGACCATGTTTCTCCTCCACTAATGACCAGGTGAAGACGTCAGAGTAGGCGAACTCAGACCAATGACCAAAGTCTCTGGGATCGCCCATGTCCATGGATGGTGTTATCAGCAGTGGGGACAAGTCTCCCGCCTTCAAGCACTCCCAGGCAACCTGATAATACTCCGTCTTGAAGTCCGAGCCCATCGGAGTGGCTGAACTCGCCGAGACTATCCCCCTCAAGCTATTTAGAAAGTCCCTCTGATCTCGGCATCCCCTCTTGCAGAGGCGCGTAGAACCCATGGCAAAGTTGACTATCTTCAAGGCCTTTGCCTCTCTCAGTGCCCCAAGGCTCCAGGGAACCTGGTTCTTACCCATCTGCACTTTCGCCTCCAAATGCTGCACCTGACCATAATGCCTCATCTCCTCGCTCCAGACGTGGTGCACTCGATGCAGGAACGCGGGATCGTCTAGGTCGGCGAGGTATGTGTGATCGCTTGTCATCATTCTGACACGCTCGCTTCTGATGAACTCCATAGCAGTCCAGACCCGAGTGAAGTATGTCGAGTTGCAGACAGTGATAACGGCATCAAGGCGTTCTTTCGACCTCTCCTTTTTGTACAGCTGCTGGGCCACGGCTGAGGTCACATCGCCAAAGTAGATGATGGTCGTGTCGGCCGTGGTAAAGAGCTTGTGCATGATGCGTATAATGCTGCTCTTCAGAGCATCAGACCATTGAGGCACGCTCAAGTAGTTAAGCCATAGCTCTCCAGCCAAATTCTCGGCCTCTTTAATACCGGCGTAAATACTGGTCGAGATGTCTAAAACGCTACGTGCAGCCACTGGGGTCTGCGGTACCGTCCGTCGTTGCTGCTGCACATACGAGATATTGGAGTCCCAGACATGAGATACCGCCGAGAACCGGATTCGGTGATCTACCACGCAGCTCAAGTGTCGATCAAAGAAGACGATATCGCCCTTGTGAGTGGGCACCACGGTGCTGTAACCGGGGTCGTGGTTGCCTGGGGGCTCGACACGGAACGTACGAATGAGGGCATCGTCGGTGAAGGGCTCTTGGTACAGCAGACATCGCAAATCTGCCTTGCCAGGCTCCCGCCACAGAGTCTCTAGCAGTTTCTCGCCCTCGGGATTAGCTTGGACCAAACGCATGGTGAGTCGTTTGCAAAAGTCAGAAAACCACCAGCTGAATGAAGCTGGCGTGAGGGGTTTTCTTTCATGCAGGAGGTCTGACTAGCATAACAAGCCAGGTGTTGGGAACGTACATGTGACCTAATTGCCTCGGTACCTCACGTAGGGCACTTTGTACTTTTGCCAATGGCGCAGTGGCTATTTTGTACCGCACCAGGCTGCGTGGCTGATTACTGTACGAATCTCCCCTTTCAAGGGCGAGATGATAGCCTAGAATGTAAATGGGAGCTTTGGGGATAAGAGGCTGCAGTAAACGAGGTGCTTGTACTGGGCTCGTAAACTACCTAATAACTATAGCCTGTGTGGTAAATATATGTGTGCATTGAAAATACCAAGAAGAGTAACTTGTCCGGCGCTTGCTAAAGAGCGAGAAAGGCTAATGACAACGCTCAATCTCGTTTCAAGCTTACAGCTTCATCAGTGTAGCATCGTTAAAGAAGACTTGCGTGCCTATGGGACAGATGGAGGGAACAAAGGCAGTCACACCGGCGCCAAGAACGCGATCGGCATCCCACTTGCACGTCAAACTGAGCCGAGACTAGTTGTCGACGGCCATGGGTGTTCTTCTTCGTTCTCCATCTTTGCCGCAGCAGTCGACCCGCCCAGTGGCCCACGTACTGGGAGAGAAAGTGGCTGTTGTGCCATGTTGGGCCAAGTCTCTGAGCTGTAGTGGGATCATTATAGACGTCTTGGTTTCCCCCAAGTCTGCAATTGAGCTACAACCATGGCCAGTTAGTCAAGAGGCTTTGGCTATAATAGGTAGATACTTAAGGATGAAGATAATTTTTAGAGAGATATTATTATAGGATTAGATAGACCTAGGGCTCTTGAGTAGAATAGATCAGACTTAAACCGTGTTAAAGTCTGCCCGGTTACTCTGAGAAATACCCACCAAAACCGTGAATCTAGGACTTGTCTGTGTGCTTTGTTTATCTTCAAACTCTCACATACCCTCCTGCCCTCCCAGAACTGCCTCGGTAGCCCGTCCCCGCTTTCATCTTTCCGAACATGGAGGATGCGATCCGCCCCGGGGAGCAGGCCGCTCGAGTCATATACGAACGAGGGTACAGGACATGGTCCGCCCTATGCGAGTTGGCGTCTCGAGATTCAGATCTGCCTATGAGGTGCTTGTCACTCCTAGAAACTGCATTTCCAATCCACCCCCATTTCCCCGAGGATCTCCATGTCGACACCTTCGGAAATGCTGCCGTGGTAAGGGGACGAACCACCTGGGTCACTGGTCAGGACGCGCAGCATCTCCCTACTTTCCAGGATGAAGTCCTTTTCCAAGTGGCCTGGAAGGAAAAGACCCGGGTTGTTTTAACTTCGGATCTGCGGCGGCCAACGACGGTTCTACCGGATACCTTTGGAACAAACCACAATCACGTCCCGATTCTGATGCTGGCTTGGGCCTATGTCCTCTCAGCACGATGGGCGGAACTAGTTCCCGGGGCATATACCTCCCTCGCCAGTTGCCATCACACCAGCCAAGATGCCCCCAACGGCTCAGGGATGCCGGAAATGGGCAAGCCCTCTGTCTTGGTCAATATTGGCCAAGCCGAAGAGACCGCTGTGAATTGGTGGAATTCCATCCTGATGGATGGAAGTGGTTGAGATGCAACAATTTGTAGTCCTAAGGGACTCCTTCACTCTCCATGGACTATAAAGCTAGCTTCAGAACAGCGTTTCGTCATCCCGAACAATCCAACGACGTCAGACTCGGCCCTCAAACACGCCGCAGTCTCTTCAGCCACCGCTTGTCGTTACTTGTCTGATTACTGCGACCTTCATAATATCCATGATCAGAGTCGGGCAGCTCTCACAGCAGCCCTCCTGATCCCAGTAGCCAAGTACGATAACAGGCAAATTGAACTTACCATCCCGAAGTTCTCTGGAGATTCAGAGCGGAATGAAGAGCCTGCAGCATCCCCGCTTGCGGTCGAGGCCCATCATCAACTGGATCGACTTCTAACGCTCAGCTGCAACCCAAGGGGTCTAAAGGGACTTCTTGACAGCGTCTTCTTCGAATCTGACGTGTCAACCAATATCTGCGGGATCTGGCTGAAGGGCTCCTTTGCATTTCTGGATGCAATAAAAGATCCACATAAGCTCTTGCGAGTTCTTATGAAGCGTGACCCAGAACTCGGGTTTCTGTGGCTGGGCGCCTTCCTGACCGGAGCCCATAACCGCTCTCTTCGAGAAGCTCGAGGAGCATGGTGGGCTATCGATCTTAGCGCAGCTGCCTGGACAAGGACATTTGCATCCTTCATCCAGGCTCCGGTGCTCCTAGAGACATCCGATGAGGGCAAGATTTCTCGTGCTGATGAGTGTCGCCTATTGTACCTTTCGCACGGCGTCGACTATACAACGCGTCAACGCCGCCGCTATTCTCGTTTGCACCATTCGGCTACACTGCAATAGAGGACACGACTCTCGATGTCCACGAGCATGCGCTCTGCGGGATGGATCATGGTCTCGCGTATGCATGCTTTACCTGGTCCTGCAAGGATGGGAAAGAGGTACAGCAGCAATGTCAAGATGGTGTCCAGTCAGCTGCCCTCCGCCCAAAGAACGGGCAACTTCCAAGTCACGATGATCATGCTGTCGACAACTACGTTGACCTCGATTACGAAGACATCCATTCAGAAGACGAAAACTCAGAGGCTGTGACTCGACATATCTTTACATGGCTTCGCGGCGAAGATGGGTTTCCTATTGCGGAGAGAGCAATCCGCGAGCACGAGTGGATTGATAACCTGGAGTCGGACGATGATAGTCCAATCGAAGGAGATGTCCGTTCAACGGTGGGGGGGGGGAATCTCCATGGGTGGATAGCGAGGGTATCAACCCAAAGATCAAACTCTATCTGAGGAATTATCCGGGGGAGGGGACTGTATTTACGCGATGAGATTTTGATGTCCTCCTGGGGCACGGGGGTTAGCAAGACATCTATACCAGCTGCAAGTAAACATGTCACATTCTACTCATTACGCAGCGATTTTCTGTGCCCAACACCCTCTCCATGTCTATGGAAGGAGAAGCGACTGGCTCAGCAATACCTCAACGCTTGAGACAATACATACTCTACCCTGCAACGTGCCGCAAGGCACAAGGAACACCGTGGCCCGGGCACTGTAGGGAATGATGACCCTATCATCTGTCAGCACTCACATGGAGACGGATACTGCAGTGTCGTCTCGGGTTTGCAGCGGAGGCCGAATAGACAACAGAAGTGCTTATCACCATCTGGTCATTGGGCACGTCCCGAGCGCCCGAAAAGAGATGGTCATGATAGAAGAGCTGCTATATCATGAGACTGAGGGGCCTCCTAGCCCCCTCTGGGTAAAAGGACGCAATTCCTGAAACTCTATCCCCAGCGGTCGATGCCCGGGGTCCGATGAACTAAGATCCCTGACATGGTCGAGGCTTTGAGGAGCGCATAAGTAAGGAGCATCTCCAGGCGCGACGCTAATGCCCAATCGGGGCGATATAGCCGCCCCTCGCGACCAGGGAACGAGGAACGAACGAACTCCTGCAAGTGGCCTGCAACCCCGAGGCTCTGGCCTCATCGACCACCAATAGTTCTTGAGCATGCGTACAGGCAAGGTTGTTGAGCTTGCTGATCATCCGTGGTTGAACCCCGCTGCGGAGAGCAAGGGCCAGGTAGTTCACGATCGATACGTATAAATGCTTCTCCCACGTTGAGAGAAGGAAACTGGGTTTCTACCAGACCAGATATCTTCTATTTCACATCTTTGGCACACCCGCTCACATGGCTCGTGGCCTTGTCTCTCTTTGTTTTGGCGCCTTACTGGCTGCCCTGAACCCCGTTGCGGGAGCTTCAACTGCTGCCCAACCCGCGGACCTCGTCTTTCGCAATGGCAGCATCTATACCATGAGCTCATCAGATACTCCGGCATCGGCGCTGGCTGTTTGTGGCGGCAAGATCACGTATGTCGGACCCGAAAACAGAATCAAGAGCTACATCGGAAAGAAGACCAAAGTTGTAGACCTGGAGGGTCGCATGGCCATGCCTGGACTGGTTGATTCACACATGCATCTCCTTTCTGGTGGTCTCTTCCTCTTGAAGTGCGACCTTAGCTACCAGTCCTTGCCTATCGAAGATGTAATCAAGCATATTCAAGGCTGCCTTGATGGAGAGGCCGGCAAGACCGACGACGACTGGCTTGAGGTTGTCAATATGGACTACCCCGGCCTGGTTGACAAGAGTGGCACTGTTGGCAAGACTCAGCTGGATAAGCTCAGCACCAAGCGCCCCATCATAGTTCGCTCCAGCGACTACCACACCGTCATCGCCAACTCGCGAGCTTTGGAGCTATCCAAAATCGATGCCAACACAGAGGACCCCTCCAATGGCAAGATTGTTCGCCTTCCTGGTAGCAAAGAGCCCTCGGGCGTTCTTCAGGATGATGCATACAATCTCCTGGTAGGACCTCCTCCGGCTACAGAAGAGGAGAACCTGGAGGCCGGTCGTGCTGCCCTCAAGCTCCTGCGAGAGGCCGGCATCACCACCTTCCAGGATGCCGCCGCAACCAAGGAGCACCACACCGTGTTTAGTGCTCTGAAGAAGGAGGGAGTTCTCACGTCGAGAGCCTACTTTGACTGGCGCATCGAGGCTCCAAAGTCTCTCGGCGATGTCGCGGCTCTTGTGGATGAAGTCGTTGCCCTCTTCAAGACATACCACGACTCTGCTCCCATCGGACCCAAGCCCACCACCAAGTGGCAGGCTGTCAAGGCCTTTATTGACGGTGTCATCACTTATCCCGCCAACACTGCTGCGCTCATTGAGCCCTACCTGCTCCCTGTCAACGGATCAGACGACAAGTGGGCGCCCGATCCCAACTCGCTAAACGACCCGTATTGGAAGCCCGAGATCCTCACCAAGACCCTTGAGCTGCTTTTCTTGGCAGGAATTGATGCTCAATTGCACGTTGATGGCGATCTCGCAGTCCGAATTGGCCTCAACGCAGCCGAGTCTTTCCGCAAGAAGTATCCACGAAAGAACTTCAAGCTGGGTCTGGCCCACGACGAGCTCTCTCATAAAAAGGACTGGCCACGATTTGCCAAGCTTGGCGTTGACCCAGTCGTCAGCTATCAATGGGCGCAGCTGGCCTCTTCTTACATCCCAGACACGTTCAAGTCGATTGGCGATGATCGGCTCGACAACCTGCAAGCTTGGGCTCAATTCGAAAAGGGCGGACGACCTCTTGTGTATGGAAGTGACTGGCCTGTGAGTAAAACTCTGATCTTTGATGCTCACGTATTCTAACTACCATAGATTGATCCCCTCGACGAGTTTCTTGCTCTCAAGGTGGCCGTCACTCGGTCCGGAGACACAGAAAATCCCAACTCACCAGCCAGCCAAGGACCGCCTTTTGTTAGTGTCTTTCCTGCGGGTGAGGGCATCTCTCGAAAGTCTGCCCTTCACTCAATCACCATGAACGGTGCTCGCTTCCTGCGGGCCGATAAACAGATTGGCTCGCTCGAGACTGGCAAGCTGGCGGATATCATTGTTCTAGAGAAGAATTTCTTCAAGGTTCCCGAGGAAGAGCTCGGTCGACAGCGTGTGGTGCTAACCATGGTCGGTGGCGAGGTTCTTTACGTCGCTGATGGACAAGATTTTGGTGTCAAGGCCAAGTTCCCCAATGACGACAAGACCAGCACAAAGCTTGCTCATCGCACCATTGGAGGCTTTGCCGCCAAGTCGCTCTCGGAAGAAGGCAAGGCCAATGCGGCCAAGCTGAGGAAGAGAGGGGCCTGTGTGCACAAGCACTGATGGTAGTTATTTACGTATGGGTTGGTTAGTCAACGGCCAAGCCGGAAGAGCTTGGACAAGACGGCTTTTTATGAATCCATCGTACTCCGCCTTTGTTTTGTCAGAATTAAAGACTGATTACTGTGGGAACTGACTCGTGCATAATCTATAATCTGGCCATTTTCTGATGGAGAAGCTGACATGAAGTCCGCAGCCGGGAATAGCTCGATGCAGGATGCAGCCACTTTGACCAACTCGTGGACCGGACCATTCCCCTGCATGAAAAGCATTTAATAGGCTTCTCCATCATTGGACCATCCCGTCGACAGACATTATTTCCGCTATCAAGGGTTGCCCGCCCATGATTCCGACATTCGCTCCGTCTTGGTGGCGCCAGCCTCGATATCGTTAGCAACGACAATGATTAAGCTTAGAACGCCCAACCGAGGCAATTCCCATTGGCAGCATGGTTCGGTTACTTCCCAGTGGCGTGCATATCTAACCACGCCTCCTTGGCTATTTGCCTGATGCCGGGGGGGACCCTAAGCCCACCCGTCCTATTAACATTCTCTTAATATGCTTTTTCCCCACTATATTTAAAGATAT
>JABFEX010000209.1:0-41947 GCA_013623515.1 Fusarium illudens
GCGTTATAGCTGCTAGTCACACATGTTGAGAAGAGACGGCCGCCATTGCCAAGCCGACAACAGGATGTCTATATGCCATTGGGGTGACATAACGACGGTAAGGGTTTTCATCCGAGTCAACCCAGACCATGAGGCGCGCTATTTGCTTATCCCAGTGATCGACGAGCTTATGTAGCGTCTTCTTACTGAGCGAATGAAAGGAGGATGCGCTGGTCCAGATTTCGTCGACGCTGGTGGAAGAGGGAGATCCTGCATCGGTCATCGTTTCCTCGACTTGGGCCATACGGCCACGTATAGCAGCACCGCCGGCCCATCGTAGCCTTTGACCGTATCCTGGACAGACCAAGCCCTTTTTGGTGCATTTGAGGCAGTTCGGCAATCCACGATCACAAAGGATACGTCGTCTTTCACAGGTGTAACAACCTGGCTCTGTTAACATCTCATCCAGAACGATATGACTTCGAGAGGCTCATTACGGACCTTGGTTAAGTGGCTGTCGTTGCCTCTTCATCATGTGTCTCTGGCAGACTGGCTGTTATCCGGGTTTGGTGATGATGTAGAATGAAGACTAGTGATCCCGGATTGCATCGAAGCGGGGTTTGCTGTTAACCGAAGCCGACCGAGCATTAGCTCGCCACGTGAAGTCAACCACGAAGCTGACACTAACATCCACACCACAGATGCAAGCGAACCAGGTGGGGTTCAAACTAGGAGATGGCTGAAGCGATAGATCGGGAGAGGACATAGGGTACTGGCTGTTAAAAGGAGATAGGCTCTGCATTCTACAAAGGCAGTTCATGCACCGCAATGCTGTTTACCAACACAAGCCATTATGCGGATCACTAGATGCGAGGTATCTGCATCCATGTCATAGGGACCCTCCCCTCCTGTCTATGGGTACCTTCCCAGTGCCGGCAGATCCCACATGCGCATCTTCTTCGCAAAAGGCCAATGCATCTTCTCGAAAATACCACACAACAGCCATCGCTGCCCCGGGACCAATAGTAAGATAAGCAGCCAGGATTGCTATGGCCGCCCGCCCAGTGTTGATCCGAGCAAGACCAACCCGTTGAAGGTCCCAGACAGCGGATACGCACCAGACATACGATGTCAAGCAGTAGCCCCAGAGATCAGCACAGAAGAATCCGACCAGCCCTTCCTCAAGCTTGCCTGGGATTTCCCACCAAGATGATGAACACAACCACTTCAATACTTGGCTTGGCTCAGCGCCCATGGCAGTCTGCAGCAAGGTGTACCAGTGTACGAGGGCGCCAAAACATGCCAGTAGAACATAGGTTCGCCGCAAATAGTGAACATCAGACAACAACTGCCCGCGTGCACTCGGGCCTGCCCCGACCTTGGAGCGGCCCCCGGTTCCAAAAGCCCAAGTGAGCAAGGGAACAAGAAGAGGCAAAGCCTGCCATACAACTGCGAAACTTGCCACTCGGTCCGGGCCTTGCCAGGTAAAGGGTGTGACCGTCAGCAAGAATGGCAATGCGTAGCCAAGAAAGCTGGCTGGGAGCAGGGCTCTGGCATATTGAGCAGGAACAGGTCGTCGAAGGGGCCACCAGTTACTTTCGTCGTCGGATATTAACGTGTAGACAATACAGTACCATGGCATCACCGCAGCAAAGCCAATCATCTGGGATGCAGCAACCCAAACAGTAGGGCTTGAATGCGTCAGCGAAGGCGACTTTTGGACAGGTTCAGGACGTACCATGCTAAGAGAGACATTTCAAAACGACCTCTAGAGCCCTCGACACTGAAGATTGTAATGAGGGGCAGCAATTGGCCAAGAAAGTAAAACTGAAGGCGGCCAAGCTCTTTCGTCGGGTGGCTCAGTCCGGGTACCAAGGCGGTAGCCATGAAAGCCAATCGATCATCAATGAAAGGGATCCCAATGCTCGCCTTCTTCAAGGGAGCCAAAGGATACCCCCCGAGGACACCCTTGGACAGAGCTCCACTGAGCTGGTTTGCGAGTGATTTCGCGGAGGGACTCAACCACATACAATAAAAGGCCATGGCGCTGCAGGTCAAGTAAACACCAATCAGTATGAACTGAGCAATTCCTCTTCCCTTTGGTTCAGCTAGTAGTTCGTCCTTGTACGGGATAAGCTTCTTGCGTTGTGGTAACGGCATCATGTTCAACTTCTCGCTCGCTGGTATCTGGGCTGAGTAGCTGAGTGTGACAACTTGTTCCTGAGCTCGAGGGAGAAGGTGTAAAGCAAGTAGTCTCCGCAAGGCGTTATCGAGCGACTCGGTACGCTGTCTCTTATGCGAATAGTCCTTGGCCATTATCACCCTAGGCCGGCGCAGCGTCTGGACATGGTCAAAAACAGCCGTCATGTCAGAAGTGGCCAGTCTCGGGGGCGAGGTCTTTCCGAGAGCTGCGACCAAGGAGTTTGTGAGTGCGGCAGCAGTCTCAATAGCTGCATTGCCTCCATGGCCGCCGATGGGGTGGAGCTAGAAGCAGATGAGTAACCTTATATCTTTGATTCTGAAGGAGATTTGCTCTCTACCTTGTGTGCAGAGTCGCCGAGAGTGAAGACTCTGTTGGAATGCCACTTCTTGTAGACATATTCGGGCAGGGGAGTCATGACTGCCGTGATTCGGTTTTTAATCAGGTCGGAAAAGGTCAAGCCGGGCAGGATTGCATCATTCGAGGACCGGTCAAGAGCTTCCTCGAGATCATTCTGGGTGTAACGCGGGATTCTAGAGCCGTGAAGCCTCTCGGGTAACTTTTCGAATCGAAACCAATAGACGCGTCCATTTGGGCCGCCGGTTATTAGATACGATGACTTGTTGCGAAAAACGCAGTGTAAACCACCAGGCACGATCCCATGGCATGGTCGTGAAATGCCAAAGATGCAATTGTAATCGCACGGAAGCTCTGGTTTAATAACAGATCAGCATCACAGGCTATCTCCCGTGATGGAAAGTCTTACCCTCTTCCTCGTGCGTGTCAAACCAGCCAGGGCGCATCTCCTTGGCGAGCCTCCTCATCTCGCCACGGACTGTGCTATGAATCCCATCGGCACCGATGAGAATATCACCTTGGAATACTGAATGGTCGGATGTTATTGCTGCCACGCTCTTTTCGTCCAGCTTTACCTTTGTGACCCGTTTCTCCGTGACGATTTTCGATTTATCCCTGATGTTATCGTACAGAATTTGCAGCAAGGTTTGACGGTCGAGAAAGATCATGGGGTATCCATGGCTGAATCGGAAGAGTTAAAATCCGTCATCTCGAGAAGAGTGATCAAGGAGTATTGTTACCGGTCAATCAGATGACGGTCCATGTCAGGATATGATGCCAGCGGCAACCCAGACGGATCACGAAAGGTAAAGGTATCGACAGGGGCGCTACTTGTAGGACCTTCTCATAGAGTCCTAGTTGATCCAAAATACGGTTTCCATGAGGCAGCAAGCCAATACTGGCTCCAACTTGGGGAGCAACGCTCGGGTAGGCTTCCAGAACAACAAAGTCGATGTCATTTGCCTGAAGCATGTTGGCGAGCGAAAGCCCTGCCACGCTAGCTCCAGCAATGATTACTTTGAATGGTGGATCCTGAATCATCTTGGCGGAATGATGGAAAGCAGTTAATGAGGGAATAGAGAATTCTTGCGGACCCGAGATGAAGTCATCGCCAGGTGCAGACAGAATCTATAGAACATGCCAACCAACAAAAGGCTCCTAGTGCCTCAACAAACAGCAAGGATTCCAGGGATTATTAAGCGAGGTCTGCCTCAAAGGCATGATGGAGTACCGTTGGGTCTGACAAGCGCATGTGTCTGGTCAGATCTTGGTCCAGTCCCATGGGGAACTCGGATACCCTTGCCTTGGGTGATCTCCCCAACAGCCTTTCAACCGGATGCCGCGGATATTACTCTCACAATGCAACAACGAAAGAGGGGAGAGAGCAGTCATAAATCAACTCTTAACTTGGAAGTCGAGGATAACAAACAAAGAGGTTGTGCTCGCTGCTCAGCGTCAGCCACACTAAGTCTAGTGAAACATGGTCAGGGGTTGTTGAAAAGTCCATTCTCGTAATCTGAGCTTTCATCGATTTCAGGACAATCCAACTCTATAATACACGGACTGAAACCTGCACTCAACATCTCACATGGTGAATGACAAATTACTTGGGCAGAGCGTGATAGAGGAGCTGTGTTATGGGGCGAGGCTACAGTCCCAGGTTGACACGCCAAGAGCCAGACTTGGCCGGAAACCTTGGTTCCGAGACTAAATCGAAATCTCAAAATATCTCCTGTGGATCTCGTCGTAACGCGGCACGGGTAGATTCTGTGACAGCAGGGGTTTAGATCTACAATCTCGACAACGGGGGCAACCTTCTAAACTCAAAACTAACGGACCAGAAAGACCCGTCGAAGGCTCCATGCTAGCAAGGGACCAATCGGATTAAAAACACGATTAAAACTGCCGAGGCTGGGGTAGGTTGGGGTTAGGGGGATCGTCGTACTCTGAAGCGGCCTTGACCTGAGATCCGCACGCGTTGAAACACGATAACCATTGTTGATCGTTGACTCCCGTCTCGAAACCACGTTTCGGCTCGATGCACCAAACGTTACAGGTCGGCTTGTTCACACAAGCTTAAAAATAGTAGATTTGGGTTATAGAAGATTGACGGTTATAATGAGAAGCCAAGCCGCCATCTTGCTGATATCTTCACCCTACTTTCGACACTGTGGGCTGGTACCACCTTTCTTCTTTGTATTTCCAGTATTTCTTTATATTTCTTTTAGGTGTCTTGAATCTTTCCGGCTAAAGGTGCTTCGTTCTCGTTATTTCGGTATCCTTACCTTCGCTGCCAGGCCGGTTCCTACTCAGCATCTCACGACTCGATTCGTTTCTCTTTACCTTCCGTCATAATCAATCATGGGGCCGGAAGCATCAACGAGACCACAATGTGGGAGTCAGAAAGAAGGTGAACCCGAGGGTTACAACCTTGGTCTACATGTCGCGGGTCTATGTAAGCCTTCGACCGAACCCTGATTCGTACCGTATTCTCTTACTGATGATGACAAACTACAGTTCTGGTGCTATTTGTGTCTTGCCTTGGTAACAAAACCATGTCTATCCCAGCCCTTAACGCATCTCTAATGATCTCACATAGGTGCTGGATTTCCCGTTGCCGCCAAGAAGCTACCGTGGCTGAGGATCCCCCCACGCGTCTTCTTCGCCTGCAAACATTTTGGAACCGGAGTTTTGGTTGCTACGGCGTTTGTTCATGTGAGTTTTGGCTACCAAAGTACCAAATTACAGGACTTGCTGACAATATTCAGTTGCTTCCTACTGCTTTCGGGAGCCTTACCAATCCATGTCTGCCCGAACTGTTCACTGAAGTTTATCCCGCCATGCCGGGGGTCATCATGATGGCGTCCATGTTTCTCCTCTTCATTGTTGAGTTGTACCTGAATGCAAAGACGGGTGGCCACTCTCATGGTGGCCCAACTGGCGCGTCATTTGGGAACTCGGCGACTCATCCCCAGAAGCCGCCAGGCCCATCACGACAGACTACCTCCTCCTCATATGACGGAAGCGACCAACTATCCGTGAACAATGATGACGTTTTATATGAGAAAGCCATGGCTCAAAAGGTCTACGAGAAGAATACTGAGCAATACGGATATCCTTCAGATGATGATGATAACAACAACTCCACCATGCCTGCGTGGTTTGTCGTCTTCTATGAGCAATACGTCCGCCAAAGAACTGAGATGATGGAAATGATACAGCACACTCGGAGCATCTCGTCTGCGAAATTTGACGAGCAAATCTCTCCGGAAACCAGCCAATCTCACTTTGACGAGGAGGGCCAGGAGGTTGATCCCCAGGTTTACAAGAAAATGTCGACCAACATCACACTTCTTGAAGGCGGCATTCTATTTCATTCCGTCTTTGTGGGCATGACCATCGCCATGACTACAGATGGCCTCGTTGTCTTGTTGACTGCCATCATGTTCCACCAGATGTTTGAAGGACTTGGCCTCGGATCACGCATCGCTGCTGTGCCTTACCCTCGAGGTAGTCTCCGCCCTTGGCTGTTGGTTCTGGCCTTTGGAACTACCGCACCCATTGGTCAAGCCATCGGAATAGCAAGCAGAAACTCTTATGATCCTGAGAGTGAGGTTGGTTTGATCATGGTTGGAGTCTTCAACGCCATGTGAGTAACTCTGGGAAACTTCCGTAACAACTCCAATCGCTGACTTGAACAGATCCTCCGGATTGTTGATCTATGCCGCATTGGTGAACTTGATGGTCGAGGATTTCCTCTCAGAGGAAGCAAACCTGCTCATGACCAAGAAGGACAAAATTGCCGCACTTGCTTGGGTCTTTCTAGGAGGTGAGCCACTGCGCCATTGCTTTGTGTTCTCGTTCATTCTAACCAAATTGCCAGCATTCGGAATGTCAGTTGTCGGCGCTTTCGCCTAACTAAACATTTCTAGTTCATGAATATGACGGAGCAATGAGTCGAACATGGTTTGATGAGTATGAGAACATGGAGGGCTTGCGTTGAAATCAGTCTTTATTCCTGGTTCCAAGGCCAAGCTCCTTACTGCAAAGCTTGGGATACTCTATACAGATTGGGACGAAGCTAATCTACGGGAAGATGGCGCATGAATACAGGGTGACTAGTGATCACTGATCTGAACATGCAGGACACCCTGCAAACTGCGCATGAGTGGGAAGAGCACTAAAACCTGATCACGACAATGGTGAAACACCAGGGGCAATGGAGTTGTAGACTAGAATCAATATCTTTCGGGCCGACTTCATATTGACAGTTTCTAGTTCCATGACTGTGTCTAAATACCAGCTCCTTATTTGGAAGTGTCGAGAGGCAGAGGAGGCAGCGTGGTCGTGTGAGTTGCCTTGGACGTTCCGTTGGTCTTGTGGGTGCTGTTGGAAGTGATGACGACTTCGCCAGTAGCAATGTCGAAGCGGTTGGTAGTCCGGTTGAAGATCTGGAAGGACGCCTCAGGTTGGAAGACTTGAGACAGTGTTAGTGGTCATCAGGCCTGTAGGGTGGGAAAGGGCTCTGCTTACATGGGATTTCGTGGCCAGCATTCCAGACACGAGTGAAGCTCAGCTTGCCAAACTGCCTCGTCTCTCCATAGGACTTGCCATTAACCATCAAGTTGGTATATCCAGCATCTTTAAAGTCATCTGATCCGGACCATTTAGCTGCAAGCGAAAGCGCTTCGCCACCACGCCAGTTGCAGATGTAGTCGGCATCGCCAAAGACCAGTGCCACTTGAACGTCCATTTCGAGCAGCTTTTCGAGGTCTTTGAGGTAACCAATCGCAAAATCTCCAGAAAGAGTAAATGCAGTGTAAAGCAAGTTGCTTGATGTATAGTTGAGGTCCACGCCCAGGGCGTCCTGCACAGGTGCGGTATTCAAGAACGGCTAGGAATATTAGCGTCCAAGCTTCGTACAGTACCGGGAGGAACTTACCCGCCAGAAGTTAGGGGGAACATCATCTCCATTCCGGAAACGCTGTTCTTTGTAAGCCTCGTGAAATGACATCTGGGGGATGGACAAACAATGTCGTATGTGCCACGACCCTCAAGGTTGAACGTGTAGAACATTCCTTCAACGTCGGTCTGACAGATAAACTGGGCTGCAGAGCAAGCTGAACGCTTGACGATAGAGTCCTTTTCCAGATAAGCGCAATATTCGAGCTGCTCTTGACAGCCTCCAGGACGATCGCGGCTGAACTTTCCATGGTTGTAAATGGTGTCGTTGACGAGGTCGACTCCATAGCCGTTGTGCTCGCCACGGGTGAACTCGAGAAGATGACGAGTCTGCACGGTTGGCTCAACAATACCGTTGACGATGCCAAGACTCTTCATCTCAAGCTTGCGGCCCTTTGTAGTGTCCTCGTCAAGCTTCTTATTCTGTTCGTTAAAGTAGGTGAAGAATGCAGGGCCCCAGTGGCCACCAAATGATTCCGCCCTAGATGACAGAGGTTAGCCTGTTATGACTCTGAGCTGGGCCGGATGCTAGTCCTACCAGAGGTGGAACTCTGTTGAGGAGATCTTGGAGTCACTCAGCTGCGGGAGTGCACTGTAGAAGCCTTGCAGGACTTCCCAGCAGGTGATTGCGGCCAGACGGCTGGTATCCTCTTTGGTAGGGTCAACGACAGACCAGCGTCCCTCCTTCTCCTTGGAGCTTCCGGGCTCTTTGTCGACGGAGAGGTACGTGGGATCAAGATAACCAACTTCAGCTTTGCCATAAGAGAAACCTGATACTGTTAGATATATTGGCCTTGCATGGTCGCTTCCGGACCAGTCATACCTGTTCCCACGGGCTGTGAGAGGAAAAGGACATTGGAAATGTCCGTCCAGGAGTGGTCCCTGAGGACAGTGGTCATGTTCTCCACCACCTCGCAGGGTCCAATCTCTTCGAACAGGCCAATCAACGAGTCTGAGCCTGGTCCTCCATTGAGCCATAGAGTCACCTAACAAGAGCGTTAATGATAGCAGGATAGATACATCGTGAGTTGTCAACTTACTGGGTCGTTCGCAGGATCTCTGCGAGACTCGAAGAACCAAAAGAAGACGTGGACATCAGGAGCAATGTCGATATAACCGCTATAAGAGTTGACTCCAGGCGTCGTCTCGCAGATTCCATCTTTACCAGGCTCTTTGTATCGAATCTGCGCACCTGAGGGACTCTTGATAGTAGTGACTCCCTGTGCTTGACCTGGTGCCTGTCGTGGGTGAAGAACAGCGCCCAGCGATGGCGCTGCACCGACGCATAACAAACTGGTTAGAAGAGAATTAAGCTTCATGTTTAGATGTAGATGAGGGCTGAGTTGCCATGCTCTTCATTTGGATCAGACTAGGACAGGCAACAGTGATGCTTTTATAGTAATGGTCTCATGGGCTGCGCTCTGATGATTAGCCTAACGTCAATTAGGCAGTCCGTGTTGGATCATGACTAGATCAAAGGCACAGGGAATCTTTGTTGTCATTATCATGACCCATTCCGGTGTTGATGGCATGCCCGCCGGTGGAGTTGAAGACTTACCCGGCCAGCCCCTGTCCCATAGCTAATCATTCTGGGCTTGGATGCGTAGATCCATCGACTCTTTCAGGACTTCCCCGCACGCAATACAAGGTTCTTGATCCAGGGCCTTTTGAATCACCTGAGTCGTTTCTTATCCGCCCCAATCCCCTTGTTGATGATATCGTCGGGAGAAGCCTCCGACCCTGAACCTCCGATATTAATTCTCGGAATCACGTCCCGACCCGATAGCATCACTATCAGAGCACTGAGGATACGGGGATGCAGAGTATCTATTTGGGAAATGGAGCCTGGCTATGACCAGTCCTAGAGAAGCAAAAGAGCAGGGGATAACACGGACGGACTATTCCGTCAGGTGAAACGCGTGCATACCAAGGTGAATGTTGTGACATCATCTGATGATCCATGAAATAGGCAGCAAAGACCTCGGACAAAAAGAATAGTTGGAAATAGAGAGACATTTTTTCCGTCAACATCAATATCGAGATACTCGCAAACGCTTGCGCCCCAACGAACTGCCCCTTGTATTTCCACATCCCCGGCGCATTCCCCTTCCCAAGGCCCTCGATTGCCGTCGCAATCCCATCCCGAGGCCTTCCTCCTTAATCTCGCGTAACGGGTATAGATATGTCTTGAAACTAAAGAGGATGGAGTGGGTTTTTGGCAGCCTACTCAATGTCTGGAGTTCGATTCGGAGATAAGTCTTCAGGACTCGTTAACTGAATACGAGATGCGGCATAAAAGGGAGGAAGGTACCTTTTCCGGATCTATCTGCTCACTTTCTACTTTCTCTTTGCCTGTTACATGGTTACCCTTGGCGTTGAAAAGCTCTCCATGGGTCTGAACGGTCCACTATTGGGCTCATCTGTCAGTCCACCTGGATCGATACAGTTTCGGGGCGACATATGTTGGTTCTCTTGACATTCTTTCCTACCTCGAGCTTGGTAAAGAAGCGTTCCATACTAGGTCCAATCTTGTCATAGGACGGCACGTTGGAGTGTATCTGATTCATGTGTTTTCCTAATTTTGAAGCTGGGTTCCAGCCAGATGGACAGCAACCCATAAAGGCCACACATTGGTTACCTTCAGTCATGGGCTTCAGTATAAATAGGCCTCCCACGACGTCGGCCCCAGCAGGAAACCAACCGTGAACCAAGTGGCCTTGGCTTTATATGAGACGCTTTCACATCTAAATTTGGTCGAAGTAGTCACGATCTACCTTATCGTGATGAGTTCTGACGCTGCGTCCGACTTGATTGCTATAAAAATCGTCAGTGCCATGATGGGGTAGTCTGAATGTTCTTTTTGCTCGTTGTTTTATGCATAGTAATGTGATAGATTGACTTGAATGGTTGGAAATTTTGAGGCTGTTCAACACTCCAGTTGAAGCTCTTGAGCGGCTGTACCAGTTCTACACCAGAACAAGACTCTTCCACGCCTAGATACGAAGCATCTTTGCTAGGCTGAGGAAGCTTGGCACCTCGTTGCCACTGGGCATTTAATAGCCAGGCCCGAGTTTGGGTTGTTCCAGGGTAAAGCTCACGAATATTTTGTTCAACAAGAGCAAAGGAGTTGCCAGCATGGCCCTAGCTAAAGAAAGATGGATGTGATCTCAAAAACTAATATTACTTTAATAAAGTCTCGGCTTGATGTTCTTGATAGTAGTGAGGGGAACTAGAAGACAGGCGTTTGATCGTCTTCATCAGGTTGGCACCATTGGGATAAATGGGAATCAACCGGATATCTCATGCGCTCGTCTTTCTTGCAAGCTCTCCTCCCCCCTGCTAAAGCCTATTAAAGGCTGTCATCAATGCTCGCGACGCCGTATTCATTGTGACAATAGAGAGCCCCATTGCAACAAGTGCAAGTCAAGGGGTTTAAAATGTACAGGGCTCGGTACCAGGCTACGCTTCAATTTAGTATGATGGCACAATCTTCGCTTCAAGGCAATCAGCGTCAATAATAATGAAATACCCAACCTGGCGACATGCTCCCATGCCCACAATAAAACTTGCGAGTCGCGACAATAGCAGTAATTAGTCTATATATTGGCCGCTTTGGTGGGGATAGAGGCATCAAACCCGACGTCATTTGCCCCGAAGCGGTTCAAAAGAAGAGCAGAAAAAGTGACAATTATCGTCACACACTGATTGACTCACTCACTGCCTTGCACTGACAATAGCAAAATCTTCAATTACCTAGGTATCGTTCAACAATAACAATCCATGCCGCATCATGCGCATGCAAGATTAGGTAATCCGCATTCGCAAACCTGCGTGCCTGCGTCACCTCCAAGCGCCCAAAGTCTCACTCGCATCTGACCTCCATATCTAGGCAACAAACTTCAACACCTACATGCCCATGATCGTCGTCTCTTCTCACCACGAATCATGACGACAGTCGCCGAAATCCCCAGGTTCGTCGTCGACCTGTCGCGGCCTCCAGAGGAACGCTACGCCCATATCGTGCCTCACTTTCAAGGTTCAGACATCTCGTGCAACATCCACACGGTGTTCAACGAACTCCTCCAAGATCTCCTTGGAACTGCCATGGGAAAGCTCATGGCTTCCATATCTCCCCGTATCCTACGGCGAGTATACATGCCAGAAGAGAATGCCGAGTTGATGGGTATCTCCAAGGCCATGGACGTTCCCATGCACGCTCTAGTCGCCTTCAACGTTCTTCTAGATGTGTTGCTGGGATGCACCAGCGGCGGTGTACGCACCTTGAACCTGGCCGATGCTCCGAGCCAGCATTCAAGCCGTATGCTCCACTTCCGAACTCTCGACTGGGGCATGGATCTTCTGAGGCAGATCATTGTCGAGCTTGACTTTGTCCGGGAAAGCGGAGGCCCCGTGGTTGCGACTACAGTCACCTATCTCGGCTATGTTGGCGTCTTGACAGGTGTCAGGAAGGGTCTGAGCATGAGCTTGAATTTCCGGCCATACCACGCCCGAGACACCCTCAAACAACGACTCTCTTTCCGGATGCACCAGGCCAAGGTTATTCTTGGGAAAAGAAGATCCATCTCGAGCGTCTTGCGTGGCTTCCTCCTGGATCCCACTCCTGGAGAAGACAGTTCAACTTGCCAAGGACACAAGGACACCGACACAAGCGCATCAGAGCTTCAAGACAGCCACGTGCAGGACATCTTGAAAACACTTTCAACCTCCAGATCAACTGCAGCTTACCTTGTCTTTTGCACACCTGAACGAGTCTACATTGTCGAAAAAGACGATCGAAAGTCGCTTATTCGCGACTCTGACACCTTCCTGACAGCCTTCAACCACGACGGCCAGGACGAAAAGGATTCCACTAAACTCGGACAAGCTGCAGCGGAACTAGCCTCAGTCGACAGTGCAACCGGCATGGCATACCTCGTTGAAGGCTCATTAAAGAGGAAGAGCCGTCTGGATCACCTTTGGGAGAAGCGAGTCAGGAAGTGCCAACGGCAACACAGCCATCGAGATCCCCTCATCACTTTCCGGGATATCCTCCGATTCCTACAAGACAACCACATACTGGTTGACGAGACGCACTATGCAGTTGTCATGGATCCGGGAAATGGCACAATGCTCTGGCGAAGACTCTACAAGGCCGAGGAGGAAACCGATGACTCGAGTGAGGGTGAGAGTGGGGGCGAGTCATCATTGATTGAGGATTGAATCGCTCCGGCATATTTGATACATATGCTAGGTCGCCGCCGGGTGAGTTTCCTAGAGCAATGGGAGGCAATGGCTCGAATTACAACTGACAGTCTCTTTATGTAGCATTGATCCTACAGGTTTGAGAGCGCGACAGAGATGACCCCCCAAGGGGAGTTAAAAGACGAAGCCCAATATCCAACAAGTACGTCGTCGGTGGATCTCTAACAGTAAAAATGACAACTGGCTAACAAATATTTAGTGTTCACCGTTGGTCGTGAGTACGGCATGCCTCGTTCGTCCAAAATTTGCGAACGAGAGGCCAGTCAGAGTGAAGTGGCCTGGCGGCTTGGGCTGTATGCCACTGACTTGCTTGTTCATGTCTGACCGACGGGAACATAATATTGAGAATGTCTTGCTTAGTTGAATGAATCAAATTCGGAGTTTCCGGGGTGAAGGCAGTCGATCGTGATGCGGTCCCTCAGCTGGCAGTTCACAAGGACAAGGAGACATGCGAGACACTTTGTATGACATTTGACTCTGAGCTCGCCAGGAAATTGGTATTGTATGACCCCCTCCAGACATGTTTGCGTTTCATCCCAAGAGCAAAAGCACCCTCGCAAGACGCCAATCGCTCGACCCCTCCTCATCCATTAATTCCTTGTTCTGTTTCCATCTAGTACATGCCAACAAAGAGACCAGCCATGGCGGCAACGGCGGCAACCATGCCGACCTTGATAGGGGCGCTGCTGGCGGCGTTGTCGTCGTCGTCCTTGTCGTCGTCCTTGCTGTCGCTGGACTTGGCAGAGCCAGTCTCGGACGCCCAGCGCACCTCGCTGCAGAGGGTGGCGTACTGTGTGATGGAGTCCAACTCCTTCTTGACCTCCGGGACGTCGCTGCAGGCGTCGAGGAGGCTGGAGTATCCCTCCCTTTGCTCGCCGTACCAGCTGGAGAGCTCAGAGGCGTACGAGGTGAACTCTTTGGCCATGGAGCCAGTGACCACTGGGATGACACACTCATCGGTGCGGGTGACGAGATCGGTCTGGCGGACGAGCCACGAAGAGAGGGTCGGATCGGGAGTAGGGATCTCGGTCAACTTGGGGAGCATTGAGGTGGCGACCTTGAAGCACTCCTTGGCATCGCGCTTGTCGAGGTCCTCAGGGGCGGGATGGGCAGCGACAGCAGTCGCAACGGCGAGGAGGTGGTAGAAGCGCATTGTGAAGAGTATAGAGAGGCACGGACGTGGTGTTCGAGAGAGAAGGATCAGAAAGGCAGTCAAGGATCGATGAGTGAGAACCAACAAGCAGGGTCCAACGAGGGGACCAACAGAGTATTTAACCTCAACGACGGCTTGAGCAAGCCACCTCGAGCTGAACATTATAGCGTAGGGGTCCATCAAGAGCTATTCCCATCCGGCATTAATGCTTATGGGGCTGTTGATTTCCCCAGTTGCCATCTGTGCCACAGATTGGTCAAACACAGTCACCACATCACACGAGCTGGGGCCACAGGCGCCATGAAACCTCGGCGAATCTGTCTTGGCCAGACCGCTTGGTCTATACCACGTAGTACGACTCGTCTTACCCACCACGGCTCCCTGCATTGTGTGAAGCAGAGCCAGGGGCACTGAGCCTGGGTCCTTTGCATGAAGATCTTTTTCAGCTGCTCTGCCAATCTGCCTTGCCTTGCCTTGGAGCTGTTTCATTAACTCGCGCCTTAGCGTCGCTAGCTTGGTCTGGAACGCTAATGGAGCGGCAAAGCAACATTATTTCGCGTAGCGTGATTGCCAGGTCCACTGAGAACCCTACTCTTATTAATTGAGGCGTATAGTGGCCAGTGATTTAGCCTTGTAGGGCTCAAAGGAATGGGGACAATGTCACCTCGGGCACCTCGCCAAATGTCAGAACGGACCTTCTTTCACCCGCCAAGGTCAAGGTCGGACTCTTGGCCAACCGCTGATACTGGAGGAGTTGAACCTACCCCTCACTATACCACATTGACAACATTGGCCGCCCTTAAGGTTCGAAGCCACAGCTCAAATTTGGTCTTATGACAGCATGACTTATACCTATTCTAGACATGTATTTAATCTGGTCGCCCGTCTTGGTCTTCTCCCTCGCAAGGTTGAATCCTACATCATCAACTCTCTGAGCCCCAGATGGACACACACCTCTCACAGACCCCGAATCGTCGGGATGCTGAATATGTCATCCACATGACACTCCGGCGCCTCCGCCTCGGGGCATCTCAAGGACCCTACAAGACCAGAAGCGAAATTTTACATCAGCTTCGTGGCATCAAAGAAAAGAGTCATCGAGTGGCAATACTCGAGTGCTTTTCTCGAGAGCCATCGTGTTTTAGATTACGAGCTGGGGAACAAAACCCCGTGTCTTGGTCATTTGGCGACACGGCCTAATCAAGATACTCGACGATTCGACACATTCGCGATTATTATAACAAATCTACCGCTATTTATCTCTTAGACCCTCAACGGTAAGGATTAAACTTCTTAATGCTATTTGGAAGTTTATCGATATTTGGCTATACCGCCAGTGGTTTAGGCCATATAAGACTAATATCGAATACTGCCGCTATATCGCTAAGAGTATATCCCTCGTATGGGATATAGACACAACAACCAGGCCAACACTCACGAACATCAAAGGGTTCCATAAAAGCCTTTGCCAAGATCTATCTACCGATATCTTCAGACGCCTCCCAACCGACCTACTAGACGCCAGGTGTATACCAAGTTCCGCAAGGGCATCAAGAGATGAGCTGCTTAGAGCGTTTATCCAGAGGTATATCATACAGCCCCTCTTCAAAGCTATCTTTATCGTCTTCGACCAAACACTTGGGCCCATAAAGGGGCCTTTAACAGCATACGACATTAGCAATATTCCCGTATCTTTGGTGCGCACTGGATACACTAAAGGCCTGAGCTGCCCCATTTCTTTCGACGCCCTATACCGCAACGGACATGTTCTCCCGGGGATAGGAGAGTCGGATGGCACTATCGATAGTGATGACACTGTCAATAGTGATGACACTATCGATAGTGTGCAAACAACCTTCAAGGCCGCAATACAGTTCATTATCGGCTTAGAAAACCGGGAGGTGGCAGCCTTTGGGATGAGGCCCATCCCATCTCTCTTAGATAACTCTATTGATCTTGAAGAGGAGGCTCGAGGCCTCGGCTGGGATCAGTCAAGCCACGGGGAACTACCCCTAGACCTACCAACATCTACCTGGGTTGACAAGCGTCAGTATCAAGAGTGGACCGGCGCAGGAGCATACTACCATGCTAGCCTGGTCCATACAGCGATTCGGTTTATGGCGGCAACAATGGAAGAGTCCCCCCTTCAAAATGATTGGTGGTGGTGGGAGTGTGTCTGAGTTGGGGTCAGCGATAGACTAATACAATCATCTAGAAGGGCCTCTGGATGAAAACTGGTCTCTCCAGTGCCTGTGTGCAAGATTGAACAGAGCGTAGTTCCCGAGAAGCCATCGTCTTGGGTTGCCTCATAATTACGTATCTTGGAGGACCTTGGAGTTTTGCCATCACTACAGAACTGGACCAATACCGAACTGTTCTCGTGGCACTTGTATATGCATTCAACGACAAGTCATGGGATGACAACGGTTCAGGAAGAATGCAAAGGGACTACATGCTGGCTTGGGCTCTCGCCGATATAACCATTTTTTGTTGTTTCCAATGACGAGACTGTCAGCCACAATAGCAAAAGACACAGTTTCCGATATAACCATCGGAGACCGTATTATAAGGTATAATATAACTAAGTATTATTAATACGAATCCTTATTATACCTAGTATTTTCTAATACTCAACTAAGAAATATCAGTATTACCCCCCTATACTAGACTAATACTAGGTATACTAATTACCACCCTATGTATACCCGCTGTTTTTAGACATTTTTCCTGACGACGAGCATGGAGCGCCAAATGCTGTCTTCTTTAGCCTCTTGGGGACGCCAAATGTTAAGGGGACTTTACGGCTCTTGATAAACTTTGCCAAGTTGTTTGGGTATAAGACCATTGCAAAGATCCGAACCACACCGGCATCGGGGAGCTCGCCTAAGCTGGTCATCTGCCTCGAAACTGTCGACAAAGGACCAAGTGACACAGCGCACGAGGAGGGGGGCATATCTTCCGAAGGAAAGCGGCGAGTGATATCTGATGGCAGGAGCGGGCCAGGGAGCAAGAAGCCATACAGTGAGGGCGACCAGGCTGAGAACTGAGATAAAAGATAGGTCTGGTGTTTTTTGGTTTTGGACGGCGCAAGCAGGGCATATTGCTATTAATTTATTTCGTTACTATTGGTACTGCTTAACAGCTCCTCTCAAGTAGGTATCTACCTAGAAATGACAGTGTACACATATACTAGCTATGGTGGCACCGGTGCAAGAGAAGACCACTTGATAACATTGGAGTGTCTCAGGGGCAGATCCTCACGCGTCCGCTTTGGCCGCCCTGGGCGCTGACCTCTCTGTAACCAGTTGGTCAGGACTAGTACCTCTATTAGACTATTACGTCTGCAAGAATCAGCGAATGCTCCCGGCGGCTTTTCTTCACTTTATAATTCGATCAAAGAAGGAGGGGTTCCAACAGGATAAGATCGATGCAACTGGCGTCCATTACATTCCAAGTATTTGACCGGGTTGGCCCTGAAATAGGATTATATGCGTATTGAGCAGGCAGCAACGCGATGCTGAATCATACGGTCTATTCTTGTGATGTTTTCCGCCTTGGTCCGATATCATAAGCATCCTTGGCCTCCAGATTCGACAACTCCAGGCGACACCCGACTACCAGTAAATCATCAGTCTCCCCAGTGCTTCTTGACTGCCTCCAAATATTCCTTGACAGAAGGGCTGTCCTCGCTCTCGCCTCCAACGTCCATTTTAGATCTCAGTCGTGATATCATGAGGTCGCGCGCAATCTTTGGTGAGGCCTGAGCCAGCTCTTCGTCCAACTTTGCTTGACTGATCATCTTGCCATTGCACAGCTCCTTGACCAATGTGTCCACCAAATGTTGGCAGTTGTTTGATAATAGATGATATCGAGGATTCAGCGCCATGTGATTTCTGCCTAAGAACGATGTCAGTACCTCCCAGCAACCCAGATCCTTCCAGCGACTCACCTAGATCCTGGATCTCCTGATGCGACTTTGTTGTTTCGCCGATGTAATAGCAAGAACTCCACGTGTCAATAAACTCGGGCGCAATCACGGCGACACGAAAGTAGTTTTTGCCCAGCGCACTCAGTTCCAGACGGTCGCTCATTAAATCGTAGCAGTAACAGTTCCCCAACGCCCTGTCGATGACGCAGACGGCCCAGTGGCTCACGCTGTTGAGGCTCATGCCGACGTGCCTGGCCAGGAGCTTGTAGCTTGCCTCGGACAGCGCAAACTTGCCAAATGAGATGGGCGTCGTCACCAGAAACACGGCTTTGTGATGGGTGCTGGGGTCGCACCTCAGAGGCGCCATCTCGTAAGCTGATTCACCCGTGACTTTGCTTGTCACCAGACCGAGAAACTCGTTTCGCAGGCGAATCTCTTCTCTGAACTTTGCATCCCTCTCATCTTCGGCTTGTCGTGCTTTTCGGTCCTCCCTTTGTCATGTTAAAACGAACACCTTGGTACAGAGTGCAGGTGCAGGGATAGAGAAACTCACCATTTCTTAGACAGGTTGTGATAGACAGCCTCACCGGCTGCAGCGAGTTTAGAGAGGGTCTCGAGTCCCATTGTTTGTTGTCAGCTAGAGTGCATTCTGACGTGGTCTCTGCCCCTGCCTCTGCCTCTGCCTCAAAGACGAGTTGAAGTCTACAGCCTCTCACAAAAGGCGGCTGTGCGCTCCTTTTGTGGCCAGCAACTCGCCTGCAGAGAATCACAGCGGGGCACCACAGCCACGCGGGCGTGCCGGATCATCCGTCAAACCCATGTCAGCATCACGCTTGGCAAATGAGCCTCTACGAAGCCTCCCAAGATGACGTGTGACCTCGCCAAGACGGGTTGGAGACATCACGTGTGACGATAGTCGAGACATCGATTTCAATGATTTGACTCATTTGATTTGTTTCCGAGTCATTAAGCGAACAAGGTGCAAGCCCGCCTCTTCAACACCACCCTTACTCATCACCGACCAGTAAAGGTATTATCTGGCCAATATCTCCGTCCAAATACGTGCTCAACTCTCCATCTTCCTGGTCCCATGATACAACCGCCTCTGGTCCAAGTCCAATACGCACCAGCTTAACCAAGCCGTTTCCCTTGAAAACAAGGTCCTCGTTAGGCCATCTCAAAACACCAGGCGTATTCATACCGACACCAAGCTCCAGGATCACCAGCTTCTTCTTTTCCCTGAGAATCCTTGACTTCCAGGCCCTCCACCCAGCTTCGCCCTCTTTGAAAGGGGCTTGGTTGAACCACGGGCCCGCCCGTACGCAAATGCTCATCTTCGCTCCACAATATATACAGCGCGGAACCTTGCTCGAGTCCATCAATTTCTGGGTAACCTTGTCCAAGTGTGGGATCGCATCAGCAACCAGAGGCGCCGAAGGGACTGTGGCATCGACTCTGCAGTTGTCCAGGCACTGAAGATACGCATAAGAGCCTTGGGGAGTGGACAGCTGTTGCTCCGACCAGCCGTTGGCCAGAAACAGCCCGTCAGCGTTGGATGTGCGAACGTGGGCGTCAGGACCAAACTTGTTCAGCCATGACAAGAGGGCTTGGTAGGCGGGCGTCTTGGGCCAGTTGGCCACCATGTTGAGATGGGTGAAGAAGTAACCCCATCGATGCTCCTCTGACGGCCAATCATCATATCCAAAGACACTGTACAGGGACGTCAACCCATACTTGAGGAACCCGGGGAAATGCTGCGCAAACAGTGATCGGGAGTGATAGTCCAGGCCCTCGGCAGCTGATAATCCAGCACCCGCAGTCACCAGAACGGCGTCTGCGGACTTGAGCCATTCGCTAGCCAAGGCTAAGGAACCAACAAGTGGTGTCGATTTGGGTTCTTCCTGAGGAGGGCTCCATTCTACCCGCAACGATTCAAATAGGGCTGAATAGATTCCGGTATCGGACTCTGTGAACGTGTTGAAAATGATGTCGGTTATCGTGGTTAATGGATGGCTCTTGAGCCACGATAACACCGTTGATACTGCAATCTCGGCAGCTTCTTCAGCTGGAAAGGCAAACAGTCCCGTCGAAATGCAGCAGAACGCAATTGCCTTTCTGTCATCTTCTTCTGCTGGAAGCAACTCTAGAGCGTCAAGAACAGACTCGTAGCATCGAGTGAGCTGTTTCCTCTCAACCTCGGTTGGAGAGGCACCACGACGCAGCTGCGGGCCTACGGTATGTATTACATACGACGAAGGCAGAGCATATCCGCGAGTGACAAGCGTCTCGCCAGCGTCAAGGTCTTGATCTCTTTCTTGCATCAGCTGGAAGCACTCCTCTCGCAAGCGAGGGCCTGCCCTCGAATGGATGATATTATCGATGCAGCGATGTGTGGGCTGAAAGCATCCCAACATCTGACCGTTGGCGGCGTTGGTAATTGCAGTTATGCCCGTCAACGTAGTGATATCACCTCTCCAGAGACAAAGGTTAGTGGCTCGGCTTTGTTCATGTTGGATCGTCCGCGATGGGGCCAGCGAGGCAACTTGAGTGAGGATACGGTGCTCTCTGGCGCGCAAGAGAATAGTGTCGATCTTGTTGAGAATATTGTCCGCTAGGGGCGGCACAGGAGATCGGACGCAGAGTAGCTCTTGGAGAAGACTCAGTCTCGACGCAGTTTCGAGGTGAGACAAGTGCTGCTGATAATGCCGCAAGTGGCCAGCATCAGACCAGCTACTCCCGTGATCCTCAGCATCAGAGAGAAGGTTCAATAAAGTGTCGTCCAGCATAGTGGCTTAGCGTTGTTGATGATGGTGGCTTTGGAGTTGAGGTTGTTATCGAGTGTAGGTAAGTAACCAAGAGCACCAAGCCAGAAATGTGCCTGTCGATCGACGTTAATATACCTAACCAAGCCTAGAATCCCTGACCTAATCTCCCTTATTAAACATTGGATTACCTGCTGGAAATGACAAATTCCATGCTGCCACTATTTCGTCAATCCCACTCGGATGTAGCGGGATGGCCGGTTCACTGCCCCTAATCCCACTTGAGCCGACCGATATTAATGAGAACTGCACTTACGAATACATTATCAATTAGCCACAAGCCACTTGGGAGCAGTTCTAATAGATTTGTACAGTCACCAATGCCAAGCCTCATCCGGGGAATGTTTGAAAGAGGTATATTGGAGGGGTATTAACAGCAAGTCCTCGCATTGCGAGGGAGTAAATACAATCTAGATCATTTCTGCAAGACCAAAGGCGGAGCCGACAGAAGCTGGGCTTCCATCTTACATAAACTTGTGCAGGAAGCGTCGCCAGGCAGGCCAAGTTGCAACCTTGGCACGGTAGGCGTTGATGCTGTCCCAGTCATGCTCACGGAGACCAGTGTCGAGATCAATCTTGTCAATGGTGAGCCATCCAGTTCGCTTCCAGAGGAATCCAGCAATCCAGAAGGCAAGAACGACGGGGAGGGCAAGACAGGCCTTGAAGAAGTCCTCAGCGTTACCAACGCCCGTCTTTCCAGGGGGGGCGATGGCAACAAAGATCTGGGCAGCAAGAATGATGCCGCAGAGGGCCAGGCCCAGCCACGAGCCGTAGACTCCACCGCAAGCCTGGAAGGGGATCTGCTCAAGCGTACGGCCTTGACGAGCCCAAGCAGTGCGGAAACGAATGTGAGCCTAGGCATGTCCGGTTAGCAAGATGCGGCAAAAACATGACGACGGGAGCAACGTACGAAGCAGATAGATGCCCAAGTGAACAGGGCAGCGAGAGCAGAGACGGCCAGGAGCCAGTCGAAGACGACAGAGCCCGAGGATGCCAGGACGATGTAGGCAAGGCCACCCCAGATGAGGTTGAACAGGACCGACATGAGAGGGCGACCAGACTTGTCGATATAGGTAAAGACCTTGGGCGCGTAGCCCTGCTCAGCAAGGGCAGTCAGGGTACGGGAACCGCCGTAGACACACGAGACACCGATGGAGACGACAGAGACGCAGATGACGAGGTTCATGAAGGAGTCATAACCCTTGAGGCCGGCGTCAAGGCCAGCAAGCACAAAGGGCGAGGTGCCATCCTTGTAGGGGTTGGTGCTGTTGAGGAGACGCTCATCCGTGGAGCTGACCAGCATGCCAACAAGAGTGAGGCCGACGACGTAGAAGCTGATGCATGTTAGCGGAGACCATGACAGACCGTCCCTCGACTTGACTAGGTACTCACAGAGTGATACGCCAAAAGACCTGCTTGATAGCGCCGGGCAGGGCCTTGGCCGGGTTCTTGGACTCGGCAGCAGCAAGACCAACCAGCTCAGTACCAGCAAAGGAGAAGGCGGCGGTGACAAAGACACCACAGAAGCCACGGAAACCATTCTGGAATGCGCCAGGGTTATACCACAGTTTGGCGCCCTGGTACTCGTCAAACTTGCCGTTGGATGGGCCACCACCGCAGATGAGAATCACGGCGATGATCATGAAGATGATGATGGCCGCCAGCTTGAAGCAGGAGCTCCAGAACTCTTCTTCGGCGTAACCCAGGGTGCCAAATATGTTGATGATGATAATGATGGCCCAGAATACAGTAATCCAGACGGCTTCGTTTATGCTTTTATCCCAGTATTGGACCGTAAAGGAGCAGACAGTTAACTCGAGCGGTAAGACGATGACCCATTGGAAGACCTGCGGACCAGTTAGCAAAACACACATGTCCAACTTGATGCCATCGAGGGTAGGTAGCTCACATAGTTCCAGCCCATGGCGAAACCCCAGGAAGGATCGATGAAGCGAGTAGAGTACGTGTAGAAGCCACCGGAGACGGGATACATGACAGCGAGCTCGCCAAGGGCGTGCACGACGTTGAAGATCATGACACCAGCGATAGAGAAGCAGATGAAGACAGCGCCAGGGCCACCCTTGGTCAGGGCACCACCAGAGCCGACGAAGAAGCCAGCACCGATGGAACCTCCGATGGCAATCATGTGCAGATGGCGCTTCTTCATGGAGCGATCAAGCTCGACACCACCAGTGCCCCAGTCACCTAAGAGATCACCGTTAGGACGGACAGATGAGCTGCGTGGCTGCTTGGAACTTACGGCGACCGAATGAACGAAGGTTGAGACCATTTCGGGTCATGAAGTCCTTCTCACGGAAGTCCTCGGGGACCACGTCGCCATTGCCAGAGTCCTTCTCGGGATCATGGCTGAGAGACGGGGGCGTGGCCGGGCCCAGGTCGTCAATGGCGTCCTTCTTGGATGCCATGGCGAAGGAATTATTCAGTAAAGAATTTGTTCGCTTGCGTGTGTGTGTGTGTGTGTGTAACAACAAGAGAAGGAGGAAACAAGGGCAGCTCTCAGTGCAAAGGGTCTTTGAGAGGGGGGGGACCTGACACAGACGGAGGGGGAATGATCAACAGCCAACGCGGGAGGGACGGGACACTTTATCTAAAGAGCGACAGAGGGTAATTCTGTACGACGCAGCAAAGTAGCAGCCCAAGGCCAAAAGGGCAGGAGGAGATCCAAGTCGATCCCAAGGCCCAAGGGCTAGGGAGGGGGGTCTTGGTAGGTGGTAGCACCATGTGAATGCCAAGAAGGGATATGCATCCCCCGTATCAGACGAGATAGGAAGATTGAAAAAGGTTCCAAGCATTTAGCACGGGGGGATCCTCTATTGAGGCTCGCCGCTGAAAGGAGAACAAGGGCGTGTGTGTGCCTGCCTAGGTACTTCCCGAGTCAGGATCAAGGCCAACAAGCAAAGTTTGCTCTGGTGTCACCGTCAGCAAAAGTCTCTCGAGAGCACAAAACACGTACTGTATTGTTGCTCTTACGTAGTAGTCGCCGATTGTATTGAGTAGCGAAACGCCCCGGAGCAACGTCTAGACGCCTCCTACGCGAAGGCAGCGGAAGCGCTGTCGCACATCCACACACCCATGGACACCACCACCACACACGAGCAATAGCCAGATGTTCAAAGCCTAGCGCCCATGGTCCCTACCATCTCCAGATTCTTGGTTGGCCAGCTCGGGCCAGGGTCCCCGCACTTGGCAGAGGGAGCTGGGTGCATCTTGGCCAAGGTCGAGATAGGATCGCTGGCTATCTCGTCTTGACGCGTGACCTTCCAATCGTCCTGGGGTGGTCTCTGCTGCAACGGGGCTTCTACTAAGAAGGGAAGGTGTTAAGATCGATCAACGCTGGCGCCGGGTTGGGGTCCGACTTGGCATGCAGCCACAAAGCCCCCCCTCTCGCGGACCCGTTCTTGGGCTTATTTAGTGGCGTCCTCGGGGCCAATCCGAGCAGCAGGCCAAGCATCAACCTTAATCACAATCACTGGGCGAGGGTGGAACGCGGAGAGTCGTCTTCCGTGGCAGGCAAGCCTCGCTCTCCAACGGCTTCCTCCTTCTCCTCTCAGCTTGGTTTGGTCGCTTGCCTCTGCTACCTAGGTACTCCAAATTCGCCTCCACAGACCCGCAGGAGCTATCAGGACCCGATGACATGGGCGACGCGGCCGCTCCCTAATCGAAGCTCAAGATGGAAGGAGATCAAAGTCTTGGGTGTCGTCTTGGCTCGCAACGGTTTCAAGCATTTACGAATGCGAGGGCAGGGAGTTCATGACGGGCTGCAATCCCGGCGCAAACCGTACACAGGTAATGTAATGCACCCCGTCACGCTCTACCTCGGCTCCCTCAGCCGCACCTCTTGATGATGATGTTCTTGTTGTCGTTGCTCGCACGCAAGCTGCCTATGTTGGACTGTTCAATCGCCCCATCAAGATTGCCGTCGACGCACTGGGTGCTCCCCCGTCCGTGTCAAGATAAGGACCATGCACTGCGGATCTGGGGATAGCGGGTCATTAACTATGGATACGAGCGGGAACAGACAATGGGAGCATCGTGGACTGACGATGCTTGCTGCGGAGAGCCAAGTGCCGGCTGGGAGGACAAGGACAATCACGGTTACAGGGTAAGATCCAGCAGTGGATGCGCGGTACAAGAGGACGTGTCATGCCCATGCCGTGCCCCCTTCGGAGCAATGCCTCTGCAGCCCGAGACACCGTCGGAAACAGATGGTCCATGGTCTCGGGTGAGTGTGTGTGTGAGCAGCAGAGACAGACAGACAGACAGGGAGAGAGACCTTCCCAAGACTTCATTCAGACACATTCACAAAAGGTCATTCCAAACAACAACTTGTCCCTCGCCGCCGGCAATCTCTTGGCCCTTGACTCGTCACGAGGCCCCCAGTAATTAGTTATCTCTTTTGTTGGCCGTGAATCTGCGAGTGGAGCACGCAAAAACACCAAGACTTGGCAATAAAAGCATGGAGACAATAAAGGAGCCAAAACGGAAAGCAGTGCGGCCATGCCCATCCCCCCGTCAGACCATGGCTTTTGCCCAGGAGCCAATGGTGCCGTGGTGATTTGCCAGGGCTCTTGGCGCCACCGGCTGCACGCCTCGACCGTTGGAGGAATCCGCAAACAGCGAGATAAAGGCTATTATTAATAGTTACCAAGGTGCCAAGCTAGCTTGGGCACAACCTTTACAGCCTGGGGAGCACCTGGGGAAAACCTTGCGGGGAAAAGGCCCGGTCTCAAGAGGTTGGCCTGTCATCCTGGTTCACGACCACACGGTCGGGAGGCTTGGTTCGTGAGAAGTAGAAATACAATTGAAGGGGCAACAGGTCATGAATACGTATCTATATTCAGCTCCTCCTTGAAATGTGAATGCTTACCGTCTGATCTGCATTTGGGGCTGGGATCTTGCCCGCCCTACAAAAGTGCCTGGGTGCCGGACAAGGGTGGTGCGATAAGCACCTAAAATCGTTGGTGTGGCAGCTCTAATTTGGACCTTAACTTAATCAAGGCTCGGATCTTCTGGAATGATGGAAACACTGAAGTCTATTACCCTGGAACAGCTAACAATTCGGGACTCGCATGGAAGCGTCTGCCGTTAGTAGCCCTCAGTGGCATGTAGTCTACGAGATAGAATCCATCTCCGGCCCAAATGTTTAAGGGATTCGGAGCTCCTTTTCCTTTTCACTCTCCTCGAACGGAGAGTCGGAGCCATCAGCGGCCAGCACCTGTCTGCCGCGTATTTGTGCCCAGACCGTCTTGTAGACGGGCTTCATAAAGAGAGCGTCCATCTCCTCGAGGGATATACCTAGAGATACGTTAGCACACCAGGATTCGTCATTGCATGTTGGAAGAAGAACAAACCTTTGGTCTCTGGGACAAAGAAAACAGACCAGATACCCATGCACACCAGGATGGCGCTGAAGAAGAAGTAGGCCCCGTACCCGAGGTCAGAAATCATATAAGGCGTCGATCGAGCAATGATAAACGATCCCAACCACGTATCTGCCGTGGTGACAGCCACACACAGCATGCGGATGTCGAGTGGGAAGATCTCGGATGCATACGTCCAGGTGATTCCCTGCCATGTCGCACAGATGATAACGGCGTTGATGTAGACGCACACGATGGCCAGGTAACCCCAGCCATCACGGTTCACGACCCCGGCGGCGGCGGCGGCAGCTGGGTCGGCCCTCATGACATAGCCTCCGATATACCACATGGGGATGCAGCCAAGCGCGGCGCCCCAGATCAAGCCTTTGCGTCGACCGACCTTTTCGACCACCCAGAAGGTGAAGAGGAACATGCCAAGCGTCTTGGCGATTCCGTAGAAGCCGGTCGAGAACAACTTCAACGACGTCCCTGAAACTCCGAGACTCTCAAAGATTCGTGGAGCGTAGTAGGTGATGATGTTGACGCCAGTGAAGCTCTGCAGGAACATGAGAGCCATGCCAATACCCATGCGGTTTCGGACGCCCTTCTGGAACAGCTTCTTGAACTGATCCTTCTTGCTCATCTTGTTAGTACTTCTCTCTTCCACCTGGGCCCTGATCTCGCCCATCTCATGACGGATATACGGGTGATCGGAGGGAAGTCCTCGGATCATGGTGAGCACCTTCTCGGCTGCGTCAAACTGGTCGCCACGTGCGAGCCATCGAGGAGACTCGGGACACCAGGTCATGCCGATAGCAAGTCCCAAGCCCGGAACGAGCTGCAGAGCCAGGGGGATGATCCACTGAGTCTTGGTGTTGACGTCGATGGTGCGATCCGTGGCATAGTTGATCCAGAAGCCAAGCATACCACCTCCTTGTGAGGCAATTTCAAAGATACCAACGAGTCGACCACGAATCGAAGGCGGCTACAGAGGTCAGATGCATAACTTTTTAAAGATCAATCTCTCTCAACTTACAGCAGTTTCAGCAATGTAGACAGGCACAGTAAGAGACGAGGCTCCGATCCCAAGTCCAGCTACGGCTCGTCCAGCAATTACCATGGTCATGTTACCATTCGCAGCAGTCATCAACGTGCCGCCGAGCAAGAAGACAAGAGCCGCACCAACAATGGTCTTTTTGCGACCCCATTTCTCTGCAATGGGAAAGGTCAGGAGGGCGCCGAAGAAGCAGCCGGCTTGAAACGTAGACACAATATTGCCCTGGATCGTGTCACGCTTCGTCTTGTCGTCGTTGTCGAGGCCAAAGTCTCGAATAAAGGACTCGAGAGCCATCGTGCCTCCAATAACGGCAGTATCGTATCCCACTTTGAAAGGTCAGCACGGTTACATCAAGCCCGCAGGGTCATGCTGTCATAGACTCACTGGCAAGCGCAGACATGCTGGCCACCAGGGCGATCAGATGGATGCGCCAGTTCCGCACATCAGGCGGATCGTTGGTGCCCGACGCATGAGTATTGAAGCCCATAGGTTATACAGGTAGATGTCAAGAAGACTGAGATGATTCAGACGGTTGTGAGGAGAGTGACTTGATGCAACACACGAGTAGCAAATGTCGTTGTCCTCTTTCACAACGAGAGGGGAGACGGGCCTTTTTCTAGTCATCGACGACATCACAAGGTCTACAAGGTTCAAGCCCACCCATGCAAGTTGAAACCACCATGATCAACAGCCGTCGCACCCCCGTCGGGCTTCCCCACGGGGAAGCTGGAAGGGACTCGGTGATCCGTGACCTCTAGTCAAGGTGGGATGGTGTTGCGCTCTCGGCGTATTACCTGTAATCATCAGCACACTGGTGGATCTGCCAAGGATAAAGGAGGGGATCAGCGGCTTTGCTAGGCGGCAACGAGTCTATATTACGCCACGAGCAAAGCTTTTCTACCTTGTTCTCGCCTGCCACAGAAGGAGAGTCCATGTCGGCGGTCAACTTAATAGCTCATATAACAAAAAAAAACACCATCACGATCAAAATACATAATACAAACCTCGAATGAGTATTCGTTACGCCAAGTCAGCTGTTGGTCGCGAGAGGGTCATGACTCGTCAGCCTAGGATCAGGGTACACAGCGGGGGGCAGCATCATATTGAACCTTCGGTGTAGACGACCCCGAAGAGGACAAAGATCTACGCGTCGGCCATTTTTTAAAACGTGGACTATGGATGCCGAGGCGGGATTTGAGTCAGAATAAGCAGCGGCAGTTTGCTACAGCAGCTAAACTAGAGAGAGTAAACCACATACACCATCAACGGATTCGATCGTCGCTTCGGTAGACAGAAATACCCTCCGAGAGTTGCCCCTCCCTCCTCAGTTTCACTTGGACGACCATGGTTCGGAAACGTTCGATCACAGAGGTTGGCACATACGGATAAAAGACCCAAAATACGACCCTGTCTCCTCCACGGCGACGAGGGATTTTTATCCACGGATCCATTGTTACCGTCGCATGGCAGGAATACAGTGGACACTTTGGACCCTAGACGGGGACCATCATCAGACCCCTTGGCATTGTTTTCGTTACATAACCGCCAGATCCCGGTTCTTTTGCGCATTGTTTCGCCGAAATCAACCTCTTGACTGGTTCCGTCCCTTCGCGTAGCACGTAGACCCCAGAGTCATCTCGGCATCTTTGAATTGTCAGGGCTGTGAGATCGGAAAGGTTCGGATGCAATCACAGGGATTCGAGACCACGAAGGACATAGATCTTGGCCATTTGCAAGGCTATGTTGGTCATCGTTGGCTCCCCATAGGCATGCTTAGACGCCGTCGGCTGGTGATTCTGTCTAGAAAATAAGCTTAATTCCTAAGCTTGTTACTCCACAAAACAGGTAGTATCGGGCAAACTCTCCAAGTATACCCCGGAGTTCTCGCCCTACAAGTGCATGTCAAATCTATCTTCTCTGGCCACCAAAAGGTCAACTTAAAATCAGCATAGCCGAAACCCGGAAGAGCTGTCCAAGATGGACGAGAAGCAACTAAACATCACATTGGTTCGCCCGGTTCAGCATCTCGAAGCCATGTGCCATGATCCCAATCTGTCGAGATGGTTCATTCTCATGGTGGCTGTGCAAACATGTCGTCTCAGTAACCTCTCGAGATCCTTGCTATTAGCGGAGATAGCTTCGGCGGATCGGCGTTTCGGATGAGAATACCCCGCACATTGTCATCGTCCGCTTGACTCTTCTGTCGTACATCATCAGCTTCTTGTTCTTCCGGCTCTTGTCTCGGTATTACATCTCCGCTCTTACATCTACATCCATCTCACCCTCTTCACAATGACGACATATCACATCAAGCCTGTCGATAATCGAGTTCAGGGTCGTCTGGCCCTCGTAACGGGAGCAAGGTACCCCTCTCCCTCTCTCCATGCAGTCGTGTCTGTCCTACCTAGCTAATATCCACACATTGGAGGCATAGGCTCCGCATGTGCTAGGGCCCTGGCTGCAGAGGGCTGCGACGTTGCTCTGCACTATTCCTCGAGTCGAGTAAGTGTCTTGGCTCGGTCGATATCCCTGGTCCAGACCCTGGGCTAACAAGCCACTCCCTGGTTGCAGGACAAGGCCCAGAACCTGGCCTCTGAACTTCAGACTTTGTTTCCAAAACAGCGATTCTTCTGCGTTGCTGCAGACCTCACTGACCGCGATGCCACGAGGGCGCTTGTCCCCGATGTGTTGAACCATGATGAAGTGACTGGAAGACATTCAGCAGTGTCGATCCTTGTTGCCAATGCTGGCGTGGGAAAGCGTATCCGCGACATCCAGAACATCGAGGAGGATGACTGGGACGAAGTCATGGAGGTCAACGCCAGAAGCCAGTTTGTTGTCACCAAGGCTTGTCTCCCAGGCATGCGCTCCCAAGGCTGGGGGCGTGTTATTCTTGTTGGAAGCATTGCTAGCCGTGGAGGTGGCATCAACGGGTGTCACTATGCAGCTACCAAGGGGGCACTCAGGTAGGTTCGCCCTATGGCTGAGTAGGAGCTTGCTAACCGTCAACGCAGCTCCATGGGCCTAAACCTTGCTACAGTGCTTGCTCCAGAGGGAGTGACCGTCAACATCGTAAGATGATTCAATTCCCTCAGGCTTGCCAGTTCACTAACCATTCGATTGCAGGTTCTCCCCGCTTTGATTGGTTCCACGGGCATGATACCGACTCCCAAGTCACAGTACGGGTGGTCTGTCCATCAATAAACGGAAATCTGCTGACTCAAGACGCAGGACTTGGGAGAGAAACGCTGATCTCGAGGCCTTGAGGGAAGAAGATCCAGGGCTGGCCATTGCAGCCAGCATACCCGTGCACCGACTGGGAGAGCCAGAAGAGGTCGCAAACATTGTGACAATGTAAGAATTCCAGTCCATCCCCGCAAACGCCACTTCTGACATAGATAAAGGATGGCAAAGACGGGATATCTTACGGGACAGGAGATCTTGTTGGCTGGAGGACTAAGGTAAACATGGCATGTCAAGCCATTGGAAGGACACTTGCTTGTTTGATCCTGTCACAAGTATTAGTTCTGTCACTGCTCTCTACCAAGTCATCCATGATGCCGTGGCATACCACAGCCTGCAAAGTGAAATATGACTCCCTCAATCAAGCTCTGGTTAGATCTTGAGGCAGAATATAAATAGCACCCTTCTCAGCTTTATACGGCCAGAATGTGATAGCATCCTAGTCTATAGGATGAATGATGGCCCTCTATCGAGATTGTCCAGCCTACCTAGTTGCGAGTAAGAGGCAGAACGTGGGAGTTCGAGACTTCGGGTGCCTGACTACTGGATCAGTGTCCGTCCTACGAGAAGACACGATCGACCTAAACTATCTCACACAATCCGTTTACTCCAGCCCCGTTTCTATATTTAAAACGACCCGAACCTTTCAAGAAAGCGCAGACTGCCCTGGTGGAGGCTGAGAACATCATTTCTACGCAAGAAAACCGACACTACGGACGTTAGCACATAACAAGCCAGCTCCAAGCTGCACTATAGCAGCCCGCGAGTGTATCGGGGCCAGCAAATTACGGACCCTGCGGAAATATTGACCAAGATGCGTGAGCTGCTAAAAATACCCGGTATGCGCAGTATGATGAGGCTTGACACGAGTCTCAGACATGCCTACACAGAATCCGTTATGCCATCTCTGCAATTCTACTTGCGTTTTAAGAGCCCCCCAGGTTCATAGCCTACAGGCTACCGCAAGAGGCTTCGGCATTTACACCAGCCGAGCAAATCCATGTGCCCAACGTCATTCCCCGCGCATCTCATTTGCCGGCTTGGCTCTGGTCCAGCCGCGCTGGCAATGCCGGCCTGCACTCGCAGCAGCCATTCAGGGGGCTTGGTGCTCACTGGCTTGGTGCTACAGGGCTGAATTCACCTTGCTCCGCCGTTTTCATGGCGCCCTAGCTCAGGTCTAGACCACCCCTCTTGGACACCAACAGCGTGGGATGGATTGCGCCTGGACCAAAAGGCGGAGGCTTGTGACCCAAAATGCGCACAAGTTGCCTCGGACATGCTTCTTTCGAGGCTAGATATGCGGCTTGTTCCGTCAATGTCTTTGACCCTTGGCCCAGAGGCGCCTTGATGAGCCAATGGTGGTGGCCCAGCTATGGCCGGCTTGAGATGGCTTCACTCCGTCTCTCAGCTAGGATGCAAGTATTATTCCCCATGCGGTGTCGGCATGTCAGCTGCATAGCGCTGAAAAAACATAACTTTAAGCTTACAATAGCCTGCCAAGTTTAAAATATGCGACTCCTCCCTAGTCAGTACCACCCAGACAGTCCTCGCCAGATATCCGCCCTGCGGCTGGCAATCACGACCTCAGTATGATGCATCTCGTCGCATTTTTGGCGTGGTTAGTATGGATAGTTCCTGTCCATTCAACCGCCCCAAATGTCGGTTGGCGAGTCACCATCAACGCGAACCAGGTCCTCGCCATTCCCGAATACCTCAGCGAGTCCGAGAGAATCCTCGACGTCCACGTTCCCATTACATTCCATCGTGTCGCATCAACAGCAGACGCCTTCACTTTGGATCTCTATACCTCCCCGTATTATCCAGCAAACGAAACCAGCATCAATCGCACATTAGTCTATACCGAAGTTGTTCAGGCCGTGAACGCAACCCCAGAATTTGAACAAGCCTTCCGATTCAGCATCTCCACAACAGGATGGGAAGACTTGCTCATTCTTGTCAACGTCGATGATGGAAGCAATGGCAGATACTCAGTCGAGCAGGGCGGAGCCATCCTCTTCTACAATCGCGAACAAGAATGGTGGTCAGCACGCAACATCTCGGAACACGCCCATTATGTCAACACCGAGATCGTGGAAGAGAGAAAGGCCATCGTCCCGATGGGTGTCGACAACGTTACAGTGACCGAGACGAGCCCTACTCCGGGAGTTTATGTCCCGGTCGACCACATGGAGCCGAAAGAGAAGAACGAGACTTCTCCCTCGATACCTTCAACTACCCCAACACCGGTAGAAATCCCGTCGACGACCCCTCCAAGTCCTATTGTGAGCACCAACCCAGGAGTCGACTATACCTCCATGCCGGAAAAGCCCTCTATCCAAGAGTCCATCCATCAGTCGCAGTCAGTCCCACCTTCGAAATGCGAGCCCGTCACCGAGACGGTATATCACACAGTCACCATATACGCAGATCATTCTCCATCATCCTCTTGCTCCTGTGACTCAAAATATGACAAGAAATCCCTCGATGCCCGAGAAGACATCGTGCCCGCCTACGTCAAGGCCAAATTCACCTTCACGGACCGATGGGGTCGCACGATGCCACTGCGTTCCCTGCAAATCACAGCATTCGCAGATCTCCACGCACTGCCCGAAGGATACAGAGTCGGACCTTGGTCTTCAGCCGCCCTGACGGATGTCAACGGGGAGGCAACCTTTACCTTCAGCATCGGACAGAATCACAAGATAGTTGGCAATACTCTCTACGTTACCCTCGAGGGCGAGCATTACACCATCGGAACCCGCCGGGACGAAACAGAGAGCTTTGAACGGAGCGAGATCCGCAAGACTCTTGCAAAACAGCAGTGGATTGTCCTGTCGGGGGAAACCATCGAAGTCACAGTCAACTTTGAAGACACCGAGTACAATCGAGCCCTGTGGGTTGCTGACTCCTACGAATACCTCTCTACCTTCGTCAAAGACGAGGTTGCCAATAGAGATGATGAACTCAAAAAGGTCCAGATCTGGTATCCAGCACCTTCAGCCGGTGCCTTCTTTTCGGATCTTACAGCAGACCCCCCATATATTAGCATCCCCGACAGCCAGTCCGAGATCCCAGCGACCATGGGACACGAGTATGGACACTTTATACACTACTTGGCACGAATGAAGGCACCGCTCTTTGGCGGAGGAGCACACAACTTTTGCAATCTCAACAACCTTACTACGACATCAATATCGGAAGGCTATGCCAGCGCCCTCGGCCTCATGGCCTTGTACGGAACACCCCTAATCGACGGTACTTACTTTCAGTACGCCTACCGATGGCACGACGGCCTAGGAAACACAGGTATAGGGGGCCCTGATTTAGAAAACTACTCGTGCAACGAGAGAGCAATGAGTTATGACGAAGGGCGTATTGCGGCCACCCTCATCGATCTCGTTGACCCTCGAATGGACGAGTTTCCAACCGAGGACAGCGATATCGGACGTGTTGGGTCTGGACTTGACCCAGAGCTGCACAACTTCCGTCTCTCTCCTCGTTTCGTTTTCTGGCGTGCGATGGCGACGAATCCCCAAAGCATTGCCCAATATTGGTATGTTGAACCCCTGGGCCTCGAGCGCTTAACTAACCTTGTCCAGGTATGACATGCAATGGACGCTCACGGAAGAGAAGAGGAAGCAAGTTTGGTCTGTCTTTGATTACAACTGGGCCGATTTCCCTATCAACGGAGAAACAACAGTCTGGTGATAGAGGGTGGCAGGGTGCTTGGTTGACGGGTGCATATAAAGGAGTTTGGGTTTCTGAGTTTATCTCGAGGAACTATCAGTCATCTGAAATACTCGGCTGCTTGGGTGTCTCCCTTGTTTAATATTTCCATTATAATTCTCAGGCCATGCCGACAATAGTGGGATTTCAGATAGCCTCTTCATACGGACTGCTTTGAAACTGGGCCTGAGAGCGTTTCACATTGTCATGTTTTGCTTTTCCGCGAACGACCATCTTGGAGACAATGCTGTCATGCAATACTTATTGATATGATTAATTAGATGGAAACTAGCTTCTTTGTGTTAATTCCAACATTATTCCCACTTAGACTTGTACTTCTGAACAAACTCCTTCCACGTGGTGGGCTTGTCATCCAATAGGTCCGCACTCTCCTTGAGGTCCGCTCCATTGTAGTAGCCAGGGTCCTCCAGCAGAAGCATGTTCTCCAACATCTCCTGTGCGACGTGAGGCGGGAGGAAGGACTTGAAAGCATCTGAAGGGATCTGGCTGAAGGTGGCGGACTTGCCGATGACCTCGGAGAACTCGGACATGATGCGAGAGGGAGTATAGTAGTCTGAGGCAGCGTAGATGTGCTTGTTGAGGCTGCCAGGGTAGTGCTTGATAGCAGCCTGGACAAATTTGCCTGGTCGGGGTTAGATGTGATTCTTTCTTGTTCTTGGTATGTTTCAACTTACCATTGTCGTCGCCAGAGTTGAACAGAGGCACTTGAGCCTTGTCGGCAGAGACAGGCAGAGCCCAGGCGTAGCTACCGTCTTCATTCTTGCGGATCATAGTAAACAAATTCGACATGAAGAATCCAGGCAGGACGAAAGTCGCAGGGACATTGATCTTTCGAATGTACTCTTCAATCTCGGCCTTTCCCTCAAAGTGCTTGATGTGAGTGAGGCGGCCTCCGCTGATCTTGTTCGTGTCGAGAAGAGACGAGAAGATGAGGTGCTTGACTCCGGCAGCCTTGCAAGCGTCGGCAACAACCTTTCCTTGAGCAATCTCTCCGTTGCCCTTCTCGGTCTCCCAATAGTTTGTCACGAGGAAGACAGTATGGGCGTCCTTGACAGCGGGGGCAGCTTGCTCCATCGTGTTCATGTCGGCCTGAGCGATGAATTAGAATTCTGCTTAAATGGGCAGAGAAGATGAACAATCAAGTCACTTACAGCGACAACCTCGACGCCCTTGGAGGCGAGGTCCTTTGCAGCTGGCTTGGAGACATCACGGGTGATGCCCCGAATCTTGAACTCTTTGGAGAGAGCGGGGTCGTTGAGGATGGCTCGAACAACGGAACCACCCTGGTTGCCAGTGGCACCAAAAACAGTGAGGATCTTGGACATGATTGCGGTAGAGATGATGATGTAGAATAGATGAGATTGAAGATGAAGGATGAGATTGAAGATGCTGAAGGGGGTGTTTAATGATGCTAGATACAACAGCAGCTCGAGACGCCAGCGATCCTTTTTTATACCTCCCTCAGGCTCCATGACACGGTGGTGATGATTGCACTGGCGTCCTCGGTTGGTGCGTGGCGCGCCGCATGCCTACGGGCCCGGATTACCAGGCCTTACCAATCTGAACCTTGACTGCATCTGCCAACGATCAAATGCTTCGGTGCGTCGGGGAATGCCAAGACCGGTCAAGATTCAGCCTTAACGGGATGGGTCGAATCAGAGGCGGCCGACGCGGGGGATAGCGCGAAGCTATTCGGGCGGTGGATGGATGACAAAGCCTGAGTCGATGAGCGAGCATGCAGGGTTGGATCGCTAAACGATTAGTCAGGGCGTCTCAAACAATGGGTCTCGGGGAAGGACGAAATGCCGAATGCCATGTTGACGTATGGATCGCATGGATTTATTGGTTGTGCATGATTGCCCAGTCGAGGCGATGGGTACCTACTGTACCTACCTAGATGGTAGATCGCGAAATGGAACCTGAAGATGCGACGAAATTTGAGTAAATGCCTGATGAGGCTGCCATCCAGTCTCATCACGGGTCTGCATTCGTCCAGTGTAGAGTCACGTGGACTTGAAGAGATCCGTCACGTGACTCGAGCCCAACCTGCAAACCTCACCATGGATGGCAGCTTTTCGCGTGGCGCGTCAAGCCACGGGTTCCTCACAGCGCATCCAACAAAATGGCCAAATCTCCCATCGACGATGAAAGCTCGGATGATCATGTCGACAGCGACGAGAGACCGAGCGACCAAGAAGAGTTGGGCGACCAAGAATTGAGCGAAAACGACTCCGATGATGGAAGCTCAGATGACTCGGATGGAGGCGGCCTGCTCGACACCATGGCCGCCGACGGCAGTGAGGATGAGTCCAGCGAGGAGTCCTCCGACGAAGACGAACTGGATCAAGGCATACGGAGCTCGACTGACGCCCATTTTCCCCAATTTTGTCGCCTACCAATTGAGCTGCGCCAGCACATCTGGGAGCTGTTCTGTCCAGAGCTGCGTGCGCGACACCGTATTCTCGACTTCAGCATCTCGTACGGAACTGCCAGGCATCCAGATGCAGCCAGCGCCTTTGTCTGGACTGTGCGCGACGGCATCGCGCTCGAGGATCAAACCAGGACCCTCCGAACTGTCCTTGCAGTCCACCACGAATCACGCGCCATGGCCACCAACGCCTTTCCCCATTCTCTCAGCATGGATGCCGGCAACGGAGACGCAGTAGTCGCTTTCAACCGGGATTCGGATGTTGTCTTGATACAGGGTCTTCGCAGCCCGGAAGGCAACCACGTCTTTCACCTTCCAGATTTTGCGAGTGAAATCAAAAATCTCGCACTCAGCGGTTGGAACTCCCTTGATGAGATAGATGGAACAGCCGCTTCCAACTTTTTGGTCAAGTTCGACCAGCTAGAGTCATTCTTCGTGTGCTTGTCGAGTGGAAATTGCCGGAAATCCAGAATGGCCTGGTGCACTTCCGATCTCATCAATCGCTACCAGACCCAAACTTTCGAGCGAGAACCTGGCTTTGGAGAAAACCTGCAGTGGTTGTACTGCTGGCCTGACCTACGCAACCATGCCGATTTCGCCAAGTTTCAGATGCAACGAGATGACGTTTGGGACAACCTGCCCGAGCCCTTGGATGGCCTCTTGCTTCGAAAAGGCGTCAAGGCATGGCCCATGGTTGTCTTTGAATTTGAGCGTGGCCTACGACGATTTGAGATGCTGCAGACCCTTGGTGTCAACCCAGACAACAGCGATAGCGAGGGCTCGGACGAACAATCAGAGGATGAAGACGGCGGTGACGAATCTGGGCCCGACTTGGACGAGTATGAAAGCGACGGTATTGACGACGAAGAGATTGTGGAAACCTATGAATCCTCGGATGGAGAAGGAATCTCCCTAGACGGCGGATCTCCTGGGCCTTCTCGTGTCGATCTAGATGCAGCATCAGACGACGGTGGCTCGGGGGCACACTTCTCCAGCCCAGAACTCAATCCCGGAGAAGGGGCACACTTCTCTAGCCCAGAGCTCGATCCCGAAGAGCCTGAAACCGCACCAGTGCCCAGAGGACGCAAGCGACGGGTGGTGTCAGATTCCGACGACGAGTCGGATGACGATGGGCAGCCTTCAGCTAAACGAGCGAGAACTGATTACATCGACGAAGACGAAGACGAAGAGGACGCGGAGCCTGTGCAGTCGCAAGGGAGGAGTCAGGCTCGGTCGGGTCGTGTTGTGATATCTGATGATGATGATGATGATGATGACGAAGACGACGAGGATGGAGGCGCCCCCAAGCAAGTACCAGACGCAAATACCGATGACAGTGACGCATCAAGCGATGGGGAAAGCGAGGAGAACGGGGAGAACGACGAGAACGACGAGAGTGAGGATGACTCGGAGGACGAGGACGAAGACGCACCGCCAGCACGCATGTCTCTGGCCGAGCGGCTGCGTCTACACCGACAGGAGAACCCCATCGACGACTCGGGTGGCGAAGAGAACTCGGAGGATGGAGACGACAGAAGCAGCCGGACTGCTGACCTGGACAGCGAAGACGACGACGAGGACAACAACGAGGAGAGGAACCCCTTCATGCTCAACATGGCAGACGAGTCGGACGGGGAGGGCGAACCGAACTACTACGAGGACGACGATTGACGTGCTTTCACAATTACTTGCATTGCCAGACATGACCGAAACCACCTAATGTTGGCTTATTCTCTAGACAGATGCTATTTAATCCCACACACAACCTTTAATACACCTGGAAACCCCAGACCCCAGCGATGGACCTATAGACACTTTCCACTCGCCAGAAGCGTGACAAACTGCTCGATCCTCCTCTGCCTCGTTTCCGGGCGCTTAGCCGTCTCCAACCGCTGCAGAAAGGAGTACCTCTGCGTTCTGTTGATGGTCTTGAAGAACTCGCCAGCTGCCTCCTCCTCATCGAGAGCGGCCTGGAAATCCTTGGGCACCTCGGCATTGCTGGATGAAGAGTACGCCCGCTCCCATCTCCCATCGGCTTGGGCCGCGTCAACCTCTGCCTGGCCTGAATCTCGCATCCTCCCTGATTCTATGAGAGACGCGACTTTGTTCACGTTGCGTTTCGACCAGATGCTGCCCTTGCGACGCGGCGTGAATCGCTGGATAAAGTGCTGCGCGTTGAGGGCCTTTCTCTGACCGTCTATCCATCCAAAGCACAATGCGACATCGAGTGCTTCATCGTAGGTGACGGAAGTAGCACCAGAATCCTTCTTGGCCAGTCTAAGCCAGAGCCCAGAGTTGATGTTGTGATTCCCGTCAAGCCAAGTCTCCCACGCGTTCACATCGTCAAAGAGCCGGCTTTCCAGATCGGGCACACGCGTCGCAGGGGTGGTTGCGCGTATCCGAGTTAGTCTCTTTGCGGTGGATCTTGTTTGTCTGGACATGTTTCGTTTCTGCAGAGCTCTTAAGCTGGGTGATGTGAGAATGGTTCGATTGAGCTGCAAAGGTATGCAGTGAAGCATGAGGCTGACCCGGAGACGGATCTTGACGCTAAACACGACACGCTAAGATGAAACAAAGATCTTTGTGACACATTACTTGCATACCTACTGGGTAGTCTCTACATCGCAAACACTCGTATTCAATTGTCACGATGCGATAATTCTTGCTTCAAGATGGATACAGGTTCAAACACGACGTGGAAGAGGAAATACGGGGTGGTTTAGTCAAAGTACAGGGTAGTCGCAGCACCTCGGAGAGAACAGCGAAACCCCTCACGTGATGGCAAAAGCAAACGCACGCATGCGCGATGAACCGTGAGAGGTGGATAATGTGGTGGCGGGGGAGGAGCCAGTGACGAACCCTTGATTACCTATTTTGCGTCTCCGACATCTTCGAGTCCGAGGAAACGATGCCAGTGGCCAAAAGACCATGCCTCCAGTGTAAAGGTGAGGTGACCTGGTGGACGTGTTGCCAGGGCGTGTGCTGACTGAACTCACAGAGAAGCATGTCAAGTGTATGTCTCACTCTCACCACATCTTGAGCTTCACTTCCTACTGTTTTCGAGACTGACAAAGCTCACCAACTTCAGGTGACGAAGCAAAGCCAAGATGTAACCGATGCCAGGCCAAGAATCTCCCCTGCGCCCGTCCCGCCAAGAAGACAGTCTTCCGGAACGCGTCCATGGCACCTTTCAACACGGACCAGACTTGGGTGAGCGGGGAGATTAAAGAGTGTGAGTTTAACCTGATTTGTCGACTAGTCATGAAGAAACTTATTCGGGTGTATCACAGTCTGTGTGAATTCACAAAAGGATCAACTCGATACTCATCCCGGGACAGCTTCATCAGCTGGGACGGATGTGATGGAAACGACCTCTGTGTCAAGAGAAGTAGGATTCAATGAGCCATCTCCTCTGAAAAGCAGCCATGCTTTTTCCATATCCAATCCTAGCCGTTCTGTTGATTCACAACATCAAACCGGCGGCTCCCCCAGCTATCAAGCATCCTCCTGGCAACCTGGGACTGGGCGTTCACCTCCAGACTTGACAAGCGCATCAAGCGCCTATCTCTCAAACCCAGATCATCCTTCACCTTCCTACAGCCAGTCCCAGAACCGAAACAACGGCAATGCCCTTTCGCCACACTCACAGCCGTTTCATGGCACCGGAGAATCAACCACGTTTCCACTCAAGGATCCCCAGGAAGCTTGCCTACTACGATACTTTGTAGAAGAGTTGTCACACTGGGTGCGTTCCCATCATCCAACTCACATGCAAGACTTTGCTAAATAATATTAGTTCGACCTCTGTGATGAGAGAAGACACTTTCAGTTGGTGGTGCCCGTCCGAGCTCGCCAACACCCTTTCTTGCTCCACGCCATCTTTGCCCTCGCAGCTCGGCATCTGACCCGATTACCAAAATACAGGACAGCACGAGGGATCCTATATCAAGGGCAACTGCTTCCAAAACTAACATCCCATGACGCAGTCGAGTATACGCTCAAGTGCATACCGGCGCTCAGAGACTTTCACGTCATCCAAGACGACCATCGTCTCGAGAGCATCCTGGCCACGGCGGTGATTCTGCGTCAGCTGGAAGAGATTGACGACGAAGAGGAAGAGTCGAGGAACGACAGCCAAGCAGACGAGAGCGAGGGTCCGCGCTCGAAAGAGCAGGTAAACTTTCTCGCAATCATCGACGCCGTCTTGAGGAGCCCACCATCACGGACGCTCTTTGGGCGACGGTCGCTGATCCAAGCGGCATACTGGATGGCCGTACGGCAGGAGCTGTATCACTCGTTCACCAAGAGACACCCACCAAAGATGATTCTAGACCCAGAGTACGGGCTGGGGGCGTCCAAAGCGAACAAGATCGTGCTACACACGGCCCAAGTGGCCAAGTGGCGCTGGGCTGACGGATCCGAGCAGGAATGGCGTGAGTTGATGAGATCAGCCGCCTTGGGAAGAGGTTAGCTGACACGGCATCTAGTGCGGCTTCAGAAGCAGGGCGAGGTGCTTGAGGAAGAGGCACTGCGAGAGTACCAGCCCTACTTTGTGCGGCCAGCCGACAGGTCCAACGGGGAGATATTCCCGACAATCTGGTACTCTTCAGCACTGGAGGTAACGACCATGCAGCTGTGCATTATCGGCAAGATGGTTCTCATGGCCGAGAACCCGTTCCTCGGGTGAGTGATACTCCAAACTACCTAGGTGATGGATGTATGGAGCTGACGTCACAAAGAGGCCACTCGACCTCGCGCGCACGATGGAGGGAGATTGAGAACGAGGTGCGGCAGATGATCCTGGACCTCTGCGGCATCAGTCTGTGCCACCCGGCGTGCCCACCGGCGCTCGTCCACGCGGCGTTCGGCATGGAGCTGTACGGCGACTTCTTCACGGACCACTACGAGCGTCGAGCCCTACGGGGGGTCGTGGAGAAGTTTCGAGATGCACGTGCCTGGCCGGTGAAGAAGCTGTCCAACATGTTTCAATAAGTGCTGAAGAAAATGGGCGGGTTTGAGACAAGGACCATGTGCCGGCAGACAGACAGACAGACAGACAGGACGTCCAACAGAAGGATGGATTACTATTCAGTCTTGACTAGCGGGCATTCGAGTCCAAGTCGGGGCTCTTGGCAGCATTGGACAAGGCCAGAAATGGCATTTCCATTTCCCCATTCTAGACTGAGAGAGAGAGAGAGAGAGGCAAGGCCCACGTTGTGTCTTGTCGTTCAAGAGCGGGCCGACACCTTTCGGCACATGAATGCCCCCATCGTGATCCCTCGTTAAGGACGGACCTTGCTGCATTGGGAGGCAACATCTCGGCCCTATTCCCACTGCCATGAAGGCTGCGTCATTTCACAGCGGCCAAAACTACCCTTGTGTGCCTGACGCGGGCTGGAGGACCCCCCCCCCTTGCTCCCCCCGGCTC
>JABFEX010000210.1:0-28686 GCA_013623515.1 Fusarium illudens
CCCTTCCCCCACATGGTCCGCCCCCCCGGTCTCCTGCATCCCACCTTGACCTTACAAGAAAAAAAAAGTTGCCCAGCTCTTCAACACCAAAAACACCCCAGACTATCACCACCTCCTACCAACAGACCACACACACGGGATCAGTCGCATAAGAAAAACACATAGAAACTTCTGCAAGAGCTTGTCAAAGCTCTAGCCTTCGCAATGGCCGCTCATGAATCCCAAATGCCCTTTATCCGCAACCTCGCGTCAAGCGGTTCGTCTTCATAACCAAAACTCCCCTCTACACGCACACACAGCTAACTCTTACTCTTCTAGACCGCAAACTCCGCACCGCCTCTCTCGAATCCCTCCAAACATTCCTCTCCTCCCGCCCCTCCCTCTCCGACACGGACGCCCAGAAGCTCTGGAAGGGCCTCTTCTACGCCCTCTGGATGACGGACCGCCCCGTCCCGCAGCAGCGTCTCGCGTCCGACCTCGCCGGTCTCCTCTTCATCCTGCGGCCGGCGTGCGCCGTTCCCTGGCTGCGGGGCTTCTGGGTCGTTCTCGGCGCGCAGTGGACAGGCATTGACGTCCTGCGGATGGAAAAGTTTCTCCTGCTTGTGAGGAGGGTGTTTGCTGCGCATGTACGCCTTGCGAGGGAGAGAGGATGGAAGGATGGTGATGTCGAGGCTATTGTCGGTGTGCTGGCCGAGTACCCCTTCGACGTGGAGGGTGACCTGAGAAAGTCTCCCGTGGGGATTCGCCTGCACGCGCTCGATATCTGGGTCGACGAGCTGGAGCGCGAAGAGGCCCTCAAGGACGAGCAGGCCGCAGGTTTCGTCAAGGCCATCGGGGAGCTCGTGCAGGCCCTTAAGCGATGCCCTGTCAAGCCCGCGAGGGAGCGCGCGGCCGACAGCTACGAAGACGAGAGGCTGCCGTGGGCCGATGTCAGCAGTGACCGTGACGGGATGGATGAGGATGACGAGGAGTGGGGTGGTATCGATGATTAAACAGGGATGAGAGAAACATCGGGCGTATGGCGTTTGGATGGGAATGGAAAATGTATGGCTTTTTATACATGGGCTTAGAGGTTGATACCAACTGGAAGAGATGTCACCATGATCAATCAGAGCAACAACAGATACTCAACGAGTGTTTTGTGCCAAGTTCAAACGCTCTCGCTTGGGGATATCCATTTCATAAGCAACGTAGACTGACTGCCCCTTCCCTTGACAGGACACATTATATCAGCAACTCTCCCAACTCCGTCTGTGACAGCTACCAAACTCTTGTATCTCTTCCAATCGCCTCGTCATCCTCTCCTCCGACATCATACCCCATCTCCCTAGCCTCTTCCTGTCGCTCCCTTTCCACCCTCGTCTGGTGCCAGGCGTCAAACTTTGCCTGCTGCTCTGGCGAATGCACCTGGCGCTGAACGAGGCCCTTCTTTCGCAGTCGTCGACGGTGCTGCCGCTTCTTCTCGAACGACAGCCCGCTGATGTCGATTCGGGTAATGTCTCGGTTGTACAGCGCGTCCATCGCGTCGGCGATCCAGTCCTGCAGCTCTTCGCCAAGCTCCTCGGCCAGGACGCGCCCGCTACCGCCAGTGGTCCACTGATCCAGCTTGACAGGGATTGCGTTGCCAAACGTTGGGTCGTTAATGGACCACACGCAGGGGGTGCTGCCGCAGCGGGTTGGGCGGCAGTACATGGCGCACATGACCGACTCGACGGCGTACCAAAGCGAAAGGGCAAGGACCAACAGGCCGAGGAAGGATAGGCGGAAAGACGGCTTGCGGTGGTAGAGGCGTGGGATGGGGAGCTGGATGTAGGAGACGGCACCGGTGCTGGGATGTGTTGTGCAAGCAGCGCGGGCGCCGAGGTCGTCGTGGAGGGAATGCATGCTTCCAGCAGCGATTTCGGGCTTCTCGGTTTTCAAGGGTTCGAGCTTAACCGACTCGTCTTCAGAAACCTTGACTTCGACTGGCCTGTTCTCAGCAGCAGCCTTGTTCTTGATGTTGACCTGATCAGAGAGACGCTCTATTCCCCTTGCCGCCGTGTGGATTCCGTAGAGGCTGCTCTTGAGAGTATTGTTCATGCGCGTGAGCCGGACAAGGTCAGAGTTGTCGTTCTGAGGGTCGATCTGGTTGGTCCTCGTGTTGAGCTTGGTATCGAGCTCCAAGTCAAAATCGAAATCGTCATCAAGGGAGGGATCCTGGGGTAGGTTGTCGAGGAGAGCCTCGAGGTCTTGTGACGGGGCTTTGCGACCTAAAAGAACCTCCTCGAGATCATCCAGCGTGGAATCGTCAATGTGGTGCGTGCGCTGAAGCTCCTTGAGATCGTCCTTGACTGATGGCAGCCTCGCCGAGTTTTTCAGTGGTGCTCTGCGCCGTGACAGTGAACGGGGGCGCCGTCTTCTCAGGCCCGTCGACGAGGTCCTGGATCGGGGTTTCTCATCTGTCCCAGGATCCGATGCAGTGTCCCTGTCACTCTCACTCGCCACCCGCTCCGTTCTCTTATTCCGGAGCGACGTAGATCTTGGTCGCAGCGCTCGCTCTTCTTGTTTTGGTTGCTTCTCCTTCTCCTTTTCCTCCTTGACTTCGATCTTTTCCACCTTGACCGTCGCTGGTGTTTCCACATATGCGCCCGTGACCCTTGGTGTTGGCATAGTCAGCGGATCTGGCTTTGGAGGCCGGGGCGTCGCCTCGGGATCCTTCTCATCGTCCGACTCTGGCACCGGTGAAGGCGCCTTCATAGAGCCCTTCTCCGACTGGTTGTCTGCTGGCGCAAACAGGTTGGCCTCGGCCGCGATCCGGTCCGTGGGGTCCGCCTCCGAATGCATGGATTTCTTGCTCTTGACAGAATCCGTAGAACGATTTCGGGATAGACCAGCAAATCCAACCGTGGGTTTGCTATCGGGATCGCGATTTCGATGCAGGCGATGTCGCAGTCCATTGTTAGTGGAAGGTAGCGGGATCGCGGATACAGCGTCAAGCTTGGGGTCCGGCGGTTGAGAGGCGGGTTTGTCACTGTCTGCCGGCTGTCGAGACTCTGCCAGCTGTCGCGACTCTGCCGGTCGTCGAGACTCTACCGGTCGTCGAGGCTCTACTGGCTGTCGAGACTCTGCTGGCTGTCGAGACTCCACCGGTCGTCGAAGCTCCGCCGGTCGTCGCGGCTCCGGCTCCGGAGCAGGACTTAAGCTTGTAGCCCTGGCCAGCTGTCGCAGCAAGTCTCGCGAATCTGTGCGCCTGTGTGACAGGCCCGGTCGTACAACATCTTTGACATCGTTTGATCCATCCCCGTCCTTCTCGCGCGTTTCTATGCTGGCTCGTCGCGACTTGTAGACAGTTACAGGCGTATCAGGTATTTGCTCGCCCGCAACCTCAAAAGCAGACTTTGGCCGAGGAAGTTCCTTCTTCTCCGGTTCAGGCGACGGTCTGGTCTCTGGCATTATCCCATGGCTCGTCTGTGGCCGGTTTTCTTCTGGCGACAGCGAACGGCTCATGGAATTGTGCTCCCGGATCTCACCCAGTCTGATGGAAGCAAGAGACCTTTTGGGAATCCCGTTGATTTCACGCTGCCGTATGTCGTCCAATTTGGTGTTTCTCGGTCTCGCCGCATGGCGATCTGGTATGGGTATTTGGTGCTCGACCCTTTCCTCGCGGTCTCTAATCTCGTCCAGCTTTGTATTCGGTAGCCGCGCCAGCTCAACGGGAACATCGCTCCCTGTCTTGACCTCCCTCGTCCGAATCTCGTCCAGTTTTGTGTTGCGCGACCCAGGCGGTGCTACTCTCGTCCGTGAGTTGATGTCAACCTCACTGCCCTCATCGAAATGGATCCGATTCGCAAATGGCCGGGCACCCATTCGAATCCTCGGGCTGTCGGAAACTTGCAAATCTCCAGCCGTAAAGTCTTCGTCAACCTCCCATGCAAAGCTCTTTTCCGGTGATGCCCGCGGAGCTGGCTGTGGCTCTTCTCTACCCTCAATTGAAGGCAAGGGATCCTCAATCCCAGGGACCAGAGCCGGAATTCGACCCTGGTTCGTAAGATCGTCTTTCGACGGCATGTGCCTTAGCCAGTTCGAAGGCGGGCGCAACCCGCTAAGCGCACTCGCCGGCCGATCCTCCTTGACAGCATCGTTCGTCGCAGTTGTTGTCTCTGGAGCTGGCTCCCTAGTCCCGAGCCCTATCCTAGACTTTCCATACAAAGACCTCCGTCGCGGCGATTCGCTCTTTTCGGGCGACGGTTTTGTATCAGGTATTATCGATGACGCTAGCGATTCTCGCGAAAAAGGTCGACTCGGCGCTTTGGTATCCAGGTGGTCTTGTCCCAGTATCTTCCTCATCCGATTCTCGTCCCCCTCCCGTCGTTCGCGCCAGACCCGCGGGGCTGGGCTGGGCGACGCATCCATCACATGATCCTCGGTATCTTCGTCCTTCTCTTGAGCGGCCAGACTAAAAGCTTCGTTCATAGAGAGGCGTTTCCGAGCAGAACTAGAGAACCCGGGCTTCAGCATCTGTGTGTCGCGAGGGGAGGCGCTCGTCGATCGTGATAGCCCGTTGCTGGAGACGCTCGAGCGTAGTGCCGGGATGTTTGGTCGCGCGCGATCATTCTCCTGGTTCCTGTCCTCTCCCCGCGAAGCACCAGCCCCGAAGAGAGGCTTCCTCCCAGACTCCTTCACCACCAGCTGGCTCGGCCTCCCGAACGACCGGTCAGTAAACGTACTCTTGTCGCGGTCCATGGGCGAGTATTCCAAGTAGTATTATTGGCGGTCAGAGCGTGATCGATAGTACATGGCCGAGAGCGCGTTCATAGCATCGCGACAGAAGTTGCGACAGGTCGAAAAATATATGATGCCAAGCAAAAAAAAAAGGTCGTACAAGGGCGTGTCGTGTACAGATTGGGTATCAGGAAGGCTCAATGCAGCAAAGAGGGAAAAAATAAACAACAATAAACAGCTCGCAAAATGGTGGCCATGTGTTTTTGTCTGGGTCGTGGGTTAAGACGCGTTGAAAGGTTGGAGGCTGGAGAAGCGGCCGGGTTTGATGGGGCCGGGCTTGGCGCCCGCCCGCGACTGCCTGTCAACTTCAATACCTAGCGCTTGGCTCTGCTTGCGTCGTGCCTTCCTCGCCGATTGCGGTGGCATCGGCAGAACCAATCATCCGGACGCCGGACCGGCCGTCGAAGCTTTCTACCGCAGAAATCCGATCACTTAGATTCGTAGGTTCTGCATGGGTTTATTGAGATATCATTGATTTGGCCAGTCAAAATCATAGCCTGGGCTCTTTTTGTCAAGTTCCTAGCACCATCTGCTCAATGTTGCTGCTATTCCCGAGGTTCCATCGCTTATCTTAGGTATACCGAGTCACCTCACTGACTCACCACCATACCTCCAAGACCTGCAGAACGACTATACCACCAAAGGAAAGCTGTGGATAGCCGAGTATTTAAGCATCAAATTTTCCAGCCACTGTCACCTTTCCTCTTTGCTTCTAAAATAATCCGAGAATTGTCTGGATCCTGTTCTTGTTGCAGGTGTAAGTGAATACAACTAGCCAGGCTAGGTACCTAGTCGAGCAACACAATCGTGCTCACCAACGACAAAGACCGGCTTCACTCAACAGCAAGGAGCGATAATTCATTGAACAACTTTGGATTGTGCCAATTCAAAGCCAATTGAGTCACAATGACAATCGACTCTCTCCCCAACGCTATCCGGCCGCTGGGCCCTATGTGTGTACAGTCCTCCATCCCAACTACCACCACTACTAACATGCTCTCAGCGAGGTCTTCTCGTCTTCTCGCCACCCCCTAGGCCTATACCGCTGTGTAGCAGTCTCAGGAAGATACACTCTACCTCAAGGTTCCTCTCTTTCAAACACAGCTATCCTGGCGGCTCTTGCAAACGTCATAACTGCCCATCCCATGCTCAGAGTGGGCATCGCGGACGAGGACTCCAACAAGGCTCACTTCACCCACATCCATGAGATCAACCTCGATGAGCTTGTTGAATTCCGAGAAGTACCTGATGAAGATGACTATGAAAGGGCCCTTGAAGACGCTCAGGCCTGGTGTCACGATCAGCTATGGACCAAGGTCGAATCCCGTCCTCCCTGGCGCATCATCGTTCTCAGACCAGGCTCAAAGCCTTCTTTCGAAGACGTCATTTTCTCCTTTCACCACTCATTGATGGATGGCACCAGCTCAAAGCAATTCCACGAGCACCTCCTCGCCGAACTCAACACCCTCTCTCCTGAGTCATCCACCTCCGAGTTCCAACCCGTCCTCTCATTCCCTGAATCCCCTTCCTTGCCAGAGCCTCAAGACGCCATCCTCACCTACACAAATAGCATGTCCTTCTGGGCCGCTACACTCTGGAACGAACTCGGCCCCTCGTTCCTCAAGTCGGCCAAACCCGTCATCTGGTCTGGCAAACCCATCGACTTTGCCCACCCGCACAAGGCCCGTGTCCATGGAGTTGACATCCCAGCTCCAGTAGTGGCAAGCCTCCTTGCCGCAACCCGATCCCACGACACATCCATCACGGGTCTACTGCACTCCCTCATCCTCGCCTCTCTTGCGAGCCGCATCCCAGATGCACCAGCATTCGCATCCTCCACACCCATCAACATGCGGCCATACATGTCACCCACTGCAAACCCCGCCCTGAAGGATACCTTCCGCGTCCTCATCTCATCCATGACACACCAGTTCGCTTCATCCGACTTATCAGCCCTGCGCAGCCCAAAGGCAGATCTGGACGCCCTCATCTGGCACCACGCCCGGGAACTCAAGACCCAAATCAAGGACAGAACCGCCACACTCCCCGCCGACGATGAATGCAGTCTGCTCCCCTACATCTCAGATTGGGCATCCCACTGGAACAAGAAAGACGGTCAAGAGCGGGATGACTCGTGGGAGCTCAGCAACATCGGGCGCTTGAATGTTCCGACCGCTGCGGATGGCAAGAGGAGCATCTCGCGTGTGCTCTTCACCAACGGCATCATGGTCGCCGGCGGACCGATGAGCGTTAGCGTTGCTAGCGTTCCTGGGGGTGTCTTGACTCTGGGGATATCGTGGAATGAGGATGTTGTGGAAGAGGACGTCATGGGCGGTTTGGCTGAGGATCTTGAGGTGTTTGCGAGGAGACTACACGAGACGGGCAAGTTTTCTGAGGAATGAGATGCCACTGCTTAGATTGCATTTATATCGTGATGAAATGATCACCATAGTTCAGATTCATTATTTGAAGTAGAGAAAAATAGTTAAAAGATATAGACTACATATGTGCCCAGCATACAACCGCATCCATAGGCACATATAGACAGGTTGCAGTTGATGGAAGCGTATGATCATGGATCTGAACGGAATGATGTGCATTAAAAGCTGTATTTGCAAATATGGTCTGCTTCTCTTCTGATACGTTTCCAAAGTCCACGAGTCGTCTCGCATCAATCCGCCTCTTTCACAGCAACTGCAGATCCATCCCAATCTATCCAAACGCCGCGCAAAGTATCATGCAAAGAAAAGCCCTTTTCTAAGGCGGTTCTACCAGCCCTCTCCGGGGTTCCGTCTTGTCCGGCTGCCGCCACGGAAGTAGTCGTACTGCGAAGGATCGCCGGCATCCATCTCCTCGTTCTGCGCGAGGCCGCTGTAACCGCGGGGTCCACCGCCGAGGGCGCCTACTGAGGGGCCAGGGGAGACTGAGGGCGTCATGCGGTTTCCTGGAGTGAGACCACCTACAGGCGGAGCCTGGGCATTCTGGATTAGTCCAAGTCCAGAAGAACTGCCATTGTTCTGCGAATACAAGGGGCTGCGGCCACGGCTGGGTACCTCTGAGCCCACAGTTGCTTGCTGGGTAAATCCATTGTAAGCCGGGGCAGCTGGTCGGTATGCCGAGTAACTCGTATCGCTAGTGCTGGACATGGACATGAAACGCTGCTGTCCAGGTGCTCCAGATGCTCCAGGTGCGAAGGGGGAAGCAGAGCGGCCGCCAACGGGCGTGCCAGGTCGCGAGCCGGCCTCGCTTCCATCAGCCCAGGATCCAGGAGTATCAGGACGGCCAATCTCGCCGGGTCGGCCGTAGATCTCGCCTCCACCGTGGTCCTCTGCAAACTCGGCTCGGTTCTTGTAGAATTCAAAGTCCATCTGAGTATCCGACACGTACTCGAAGCCAGGGATGCTGTTGGCGCTCTTGCCCGGCTTTCCGCCTTGCATGGGGTCGAGGGCGTACATGTCCGAGTAGCCACTGACGCTCATCATATCGGATGGGTTTGCCTCTCGGCCGTCCGTCAGTCGTCCCTTGTAGATGCCAGGGAGCAAGTTCTGCGCCTTGGAATGCACCATGGGTGTGATGAGGGGCTTGTACAGCGCAGGGTTGCCGAACCGGTTCGCCAATCTCTCACTGCGTCCGCTGGTCTCCTTCGGGTTGATTCCATTCTCGGGACGCTTGCTCATGTCCTGAGTGCTGTAGTATCGAAGCTTGTTGTCAAAAGCCCGGTTGCAGTAGATCTTGAAAAAGAGCATGAGGAACGGCAGTGGCACGATGCAAAAGAAATGGATGTGAGTTCCATCACCACGGACCCAGCAGGTCAGCATGACGACCAGGTTCGAGAGCATCGTCGCGAAGATGAAGCGGTTGAAAATGACACGCCAAAACATGCCACCAGACTCGGTCTTGGTAACGAAGCGGTAAAGAAGCAGGTACTTCTTGAGCCAGGAATCGATCAAAAAGTACATGGCGGTAGCCGGGAGCACCAGAGGCTGAATACCGGCAAAGCACATGGTGACGGTGGCATAGAAGAGGAAGTAGTTGTAGTAACTGGCGTACTCGAAAGGAGGAGGGGCCGTGAGGTCGATCAGCTCTCTCGGGGTCGGGCTGGCGAACTTCTTGAGGAAAAAGGCCTGGACCAAAGGCCACAGCTGAGCAAGATCGATGGCCGCACCGAGCTGACGCTGAAGCAGATAAGTCACCCAAAAGGGGCTGTTGGTGCACAGCGCAGTGAAGAGCAAATTGCCAATATCGTTCTTAACAATGACCTTCCAAATGTCTGTCACACCCGGACTTGTCGAGTCACGGATGACACCAGACACGAAGGACCAGATGACACTGAAGACGGAGAAGATGATGAGGTTGTTGAAGACAAAGAAGAAGTAGAGCTTGGCCAAGACGTGTCTCTCTCGGCCCGTCTTGGTCTGGTCACCAGCCTTCATGGAGAGTCGGCGAAAGATGATGGGAAGGACCAGGTAGGCGAGGGACATGAGAGCCGGCGAAGCAATACCCTGCACAACACCCCAGCTCTTGGGGTTCGCGGTGAGTGTTCGGTTGAAGGCTGGCCAGACAGATCCCAGGTTTTGCAGGTTGACCAGGAAGATGGCAATGCCCAGGTTGGGAACGATCCAGAAGAAGGTCAGGAGAGTAATCCAGAAGTTGTTGATCCAGCGTCTTCGGCTTCGCGTTGAGCTGTACAGCGGCATGTTCTCCCAGATAATGTCGTTGGGTCGGGGCGCAAGTCTGACTGTGGCACCAACGGGCTTCTTCTTGCGGCAAGAATAGGCAATACCATGGGCCTCTGCAATGTCCGAGTAACTGGCAAAACCGTAGGGCATCGAGCCTCGCTTGTCCACGCTCGCGCGGACCTCCTTGATCTGGATCTCGAGGTCGCGAATACGCTGGGTATAGTACTCGATGGCATCAACCTTCTGGTTCTTGGGGTATGTTCCGTATGATCGATCCTTCTTGGACGGTCGGCACATGGGGCGAGCGATGGGAACGTTGCTTGGGTCCTTGAGATATTTGGCCAGGATACTCTCGAGCTTGCGCACGGCATGGTCGTGCTGGCCGATGAGATTGGGCAGTTCCTTGACATTTCGAGCAACAGCAGTTCGGGCAAAGGACGAATTGGGCGCAACCGTGTCAATGATTCTCGCGATGCCTTCGTCAGAGCAACCCTTTTTAGGAATATCGTAGACCTGGACCAGTGTGAGCAAGGATAGCCATCAGAACCATTTTAGTAGACCTTACCATGAGAGTACGGGAGTGCAGACTCTTCTGATACTCTTCGCTTTCAAAGTACTTTCTCCTAAGCTGCAGCACCTTTCTATAGTTGACATAAAGGTAAATGGCGATGATGATGTTGAAGGTCCAGGCGATGACAACCTGCGCCCAGATTGCCTGGCCCCATACGTGGAGAGGGGTGATCTTGGACACCCAGGTGTTGCCCGCTTCATTGCCAATCGATTTCCAATGCGATACGTGGACGGGAAGCAGGATTCCGACGCCGGTGAGGCACAGGGTGAGAAACATGTTGCGGCACATGCGGACGAAGCGCAGGAAGACGGTGGCATCCATGCCGATCAAGTACACAAGCTGCTCCTCCTTGGTCTGCCACAGCGTCGTGATCCACGACCAAGGGGCCTTTCCTATAGGCGGCGGTGCGTGCTTCTCATCGGCGTGCTTCATCTTGGGGGCGTAGATGGCTTGGTGATATGGTCGGAGCAGGGAGAAGCAAATGGCGATGAAGATGGTTATAGGGAGCGAAATCGCCAGCGCCGAATACATGGAGGCTGCTTGAAGCTACACATGAGGCGTTAGCAGCTGGTACGGGACGCGTCCAGGCCAGCCAAGGAGACATACCTGATCGTTGTAAGGGTTCTTGAGCAGGTCGAGCAGCTCTTTGCCAGCATCCTTTTCGCCAGTTCCTCCATCAGGCGCCTGGCGGTTAAACAGGTGGGCGAGATTGCCTACGTCCATCATGGGCGAGTGCTTCGCCAACGGGCGAAGACGTTGAGGCTTGACTCAAAAGAAGTGTAGGCTTGCAGAAGCCTCTCGCGCAGCCACGTCCAGAGCTCTCAATTCTTGTCGGGGGGTTTTGACGTCTCGGAGTCGTTGGCCACGTAACAGATTATCGAATTGATTGATTCGCGCAGACGGGGGGGTTTCTCGTATTCGCTAGGTCGAAGGGGGAAGGCCGGAGAAGGATTAAAAAGGCCGAGGAAGCGCGCAGTCTATGAGCGAGAGAGAAAAAAAGACAACGCGCAGCCCAAGGGCCGGACAAGCAGGTCAGGAGGAAGCGCCACACAAACCGCTCGCTGAGAAGAAGGAGACCGTCGTAGCAGAAACGAGAGTCGCTACCTATGTTCTAAGAAGTCGGGAGGGCCCGTGAGCGAATGTCGATGCGCCGAAAGGGGGCAGCACCCAGGGATAATGTTATGCGTATGGAGTATAAAGAAGGGATGTGAAAGAAGGAAAGGGGAGGAGGAGAACGAGAGGATCGAGATAGGTAGGTAGAGAGAGAGGTAGGGAATGAATGGGAATAGGGTCCGATGATAGGGAGACGGGAGGGAAAAGGTAGGGCTGGGGAAGGTTCTCAGGAGGAGCCATGACATCCAGGATGGGATGGGATGGATGGGTCCCGTTATCATGGGGACATTTTGGGGGGGAAGCCATCAACGGGATGGCTTGGCGTGACCGATGTACAGTGCACATGGCGTTTCCGCACCAATTATGCAGCACACGTTGCACGGCATGACACAGTGCATCCCTCAAACAGGCACTATCAATCATCGACAAAGTTCCAGTCCATCAACCGCCGAGACCACCAACGCTTCCCAAGTCCACCACAAAGGCCCCCCGCCAAATTTTTCAACAAGCTCCCCCGGCTCTTCGCACGTAAACCAAGGCCCTGATTCGCCCCAGAGGCTGCTCGCACGATCAGTTGTGGCCCTGACCAGCAGGTCCAGCGTACCTTGGCCGCCAGCTCACCCTCTTTGTCCAGCGCGGCCTCCGCGGCGGGGGGGTCCAGTGCTATTTTTGACGCCTCGGACCCGCTGTGGTGGGGACCCTTTTTAGCACTTTCAGGGCCCAAATGTCTCTGGGATGGCCTCGCAGCCAGTCGTCGCCCTCCACTGGCTTGGACTCGCCACGCCCTGTCGGCCATTACCCCTGCAGATGGCTGTTTTTTTTCTCTTTTCGCTTTGGTGTCGGTCTTTGCTAGGAGAGAATTTTAGACGTGGTAACGCTGTTGTTGAGAAATACGAAGGCTACCATGCAAGACATGCACGGGGTATGCCGGCGTTGCGCTGTTGTTATTCCAGATGAGGAAAGTGATGGGATGGTCTCTGGATTCTTTCAGAAAGAGATCCATTACGAATGAATCAAAGTTGGACTCGATATTGACGATCGGTGAGGATGTTTAAGCGCCCTTTGTTGGTGTTCAAGTAAGTTGTCTAAGACGAACCCCGTCTTTGATGACAGCCCCTTTCAAGACAAGACAAGGAGAGGCAACCCGTCCGGGAGTTGAGCCAAAAGCAACTTGTCTCATTCCAACTATTCCTTTCCGACGCTGACGCCCGAAGCGCCTCGAATTCCCCCATCCCCGAGGTCGTAGCACTCGGGCATCGACAACTGCTTCAATGATGCAGCTGCGTCGTCCACATTCGCCACCCTCCCACAATACTGAAAAGAACGGCCAGCTTTCTCAACTAGAAAAGTCCTAGACACGCAATCGATCGGTCTACAAAACAAGACCAGACAAATCGGGAAATATGTCCCTCCATGTTCTCGTACGTTCTGGGTGTTTGACCCAAGAGGGGCCGTCAAGCTACTGAAGCTTGTCAGAGCTCTGAAACAGCCCTCGAAGTGGAAAGCCCGTAGGGACTCTTTTTCTGCCCATGACTCGAAGCAATGGCGTCTTTTGAAGGAGCTTTTGCTGACCGTTCAGTGGCTGCCAATTGCAGGACCTGTTCGGACGACGCGCTTGGCGGGCCTTTTTCTTTTTTTCTTCTCTCTCTCCTGTGTCACGCTAGAATCTCGACCGATCTGACAAGACCGCCAGTCCGGGCCAGGGGTAACAGCCCGGGCGACATGGTCGAACCAGCAAGCGACGCGTGGAGGAAGAGGGAAACCAGGAATGGGATTCCACATCGTAGCCGCCTTGAGAACGGATCACTTCCTCTTCGCGCCTCTATACGCAGTAGCTTTCTCGGGTTTTCGCCATTACGTCTCGGTGGAGACGGACGTCAGCGTCTCGCTCTTCATGCCGGTTGCTTTCTTAGCACCCTGTTTTACACAGGTGGGTAAAAAGGATGGAGAATAACTGCTGGAATTCGCTGTCTCGTTTGGCGGCCATGATTTCAAGTGCCGACGGAACATGCACGGGATTTGCGAGTCTGGCATTCCTGCACCCTACGCACAGTCTTGGGTGAGCAGTTTGGCGTCAGATGCTTCCGCTCGTCAGCTCATGGCTCCCTATAAGACATCATATGAACAAGGGTCAGTTTCCCTTGATTCTCACGCTTACCTCAGGTTCCTTCGATAATGTTCCTCACGCGTGAACTGACTCTGATTACATATGCCTCGGAACGATGCGATTCCGGGACACGGGATCTACTACGTAGTAATCCCTTGGACTCTCCCCGTGGCTGTGTCTACGCAACGTTCCTCCACCGGAAGGATTTCTCGAGACTTCTTTCTTCAGAACTGCTGCGCTCGATGAGGGGGAAGGCAGCATGACGACACGGTCCTCCACTTCTCCATACGAAACCGGGCTGCGGGACGGCATTATCGGCCGCTGGATCAAGCCCCGAGAGACCCGGTCGGAGGCCCCTGGGGGGAGAAGGAATTAGGCATGCCGGATTGGTGGGACGGGAACGGATCTATTAGGTCAGGGTTCGTATTCAGAGTTCATCATGCCCTGGTGAAACGAGATCTGGAGTTCAGGGAGGCCGGTTTCCAATTGATTTGGTGTGCTGACCTGGGTCTTCAGGGTAGCCTGCAGAGTCTGGAGACATATGAAACGACGCAATAGCAAAGATCCATATACCAGTGTTCTGTCCTGTTGATCATGAAGTTTTGGTTCGTCTTCGCTTTCTGATAGTCCATGGTCGTCTGGTGAGAGAGCTATAACCCGACAGTCATCCTATATCAGTCTGTTATTGATGCCTTTCAACACTGGGACAGACTCAGCGAACAGAAATGCCAAGAAGGCAGCATGGAACAAATGGTTACTACCAAAGCACAAATATACAACCAATCCAAAACGCAGGCAGACCTCGGGAAATCGTCCTGTTCCCATAACCAACCCTGCCATTTTCGCCAACCATTCCCCAAACTCAACCGCAACATGAAGCCATCACTCATAGAAACGTGGAAGCCATGACAGGCTCAGGTACAATGACGCTCCAAAGGGAAAGAAACTAAGCTTGTTCACCCTCGACGGGACCCTGACTCCGCGTCTTTCGCGCCGTCCTGCCGACTGCGGGAGCCGCCTTCTTGTCCTTCTTGGCCCTGGCGCCTTTGCCGTTCGTCGCCGCCTCGGTGGCCGTCGGCTCGTCTGAGATATCCTCGACCCGGGCCTTCTTGGCGCGCTCCTCCGGCTCGGGCTTCTCTACCTCGACAGGAGCTGCACCGTTAGTTGCCGGCACCGCTTCGCCGAGCTTGCGTTTCTCTCCCGCGGCGGCCTCGGTGACGTCGTCAACCCCAGCCTTGCTGGCGCCATTAGTCGCTGACTCGGCAGGCGTGTCCGCCATGGACGCATCCTTCGGGGCCGAGACGGTGGGGGCAGATCCTGTCTCGGCGCCCGTGGTGACGAAGGCAACTTCGTCCTCGTTCTTGGGCGGCTCCTTGGGCTCCTCCTCAATGTTTAGTTCGGGTCTCGGTGTGCCGCCCGCTGGAGTCCGGTTGTTGATGGGCGTCTCTGGCACCGACATTACCTCGACAGGCTTGGGCGCGGGCGCACTCAGACCAGCGGGCTTGCTCCCCTCCGACTTGGGGGGTTCCGACGGAGCTGTCGTGGTGTCCATGGTGGGAGCACCAGCCTCGGCCTCGGGGGCCTTGGGGTCAGGCGCGCCGACTGAGAGAGGTCAGTTGTGCTCTTGGGTGAACGCGGGTGGGCATGAAGGGGCCTTGTCGCATCGCAGACGGGCCAATTGCGTCGCATCAGGCTATACGCGATGGAAACAGGGCCATTGCGATGGTTGGCGATGGGATATACCTTTGTCTATAGCTGGAGCGATTCCGTCCGACATGACGATGACGTAAGGGCTGTTGTCGCAGCTCGACTCTGGCTTACAAGCGGAGGTGCGCGCGACACGACGAGGTTGGCAATGGGTACGGAGGATGCCTTGGGTGATGGTCTAGAGTCGCAAGAGCTAGGCGATGCTTCACGATGGAGATGGAGGAGGAGAGGTCAAGTTGGGATCAGCCACGAAGGACGGGAGTGAGGTTGGCTGGGAGCGCACGAGGTCACGACGGTTCCACAGCTAGAAGGGACGAGAGGGCGAGACTTGCTTGACCCTCGCGCCAGGATAGATTACCTTACTACGCAGTAGTACCTACCTAGGTAGCTCGCAGAGCAATGGGGAGCTCCGAAGCGGAGGGTGGCACAAGCCCGTCCACCCAGAGGTTCCTCGTCACGGCAAACTCGCGGGCGAGAGACCTACCGGCGAGGTGCTCAGCTTCGAGTAGCTCTCCGAGTCGGGCGGACAAGGCAAGGCCCCTCGTTGCTCCATGACTGCATCGGGCTAAAGCAGCGCCCTTTCGTCACTGGACGAGGAACAACCCTGGCACAGTGCCGTGGCCCAGGCGAGCTCGAGGGCCTGCGATGCCGCGGACTGTGAGGTCTGCCCGGGCAGTTGCTGGAAGTGGACGGTGTGAACTCTGGCGATCGAGACGGACTTGGATGGAGCCCCATGGAGGTGGTTGCGGGGAAAAGCATCCATGGGTGGGCCGGCAGCCCGAGACCCCCAAGCCACCGATCTGGGAAAGGAGGAGGGGCGAGCGCCGGAACCAGTCAGAGACGGAGACGCGTCGATGATGTGCTGCTGCTTCTACTGCTGCTGCTGCTGCTGCTGCTGATTGCTGAGAGAGCTGCAGATGAAGCTGGGCATGACGGGCATTCGCGGCTCTGGTACCTAGATATCAACGAGGCGTTGAGGAGACGGTCAAGATCCCAGGTGATGGATAGGATCAGCTGGCAGTGCCCGTTGATGGTTGAATCTCCCGGCTGAGCGGAAACCGAACCCGTGTGATCTCGAGCTGACCATCTCTGACGGGAAAAGCTGGCGGTTCCATGGCTTGCATGGTGAATGTTACGACCGTGTTAGCGAACCGAACCGGCATCGGGGCAATTGGGTCACCTGCACCGCCACAGATTCCAGGTGGGCGCGCTCACCAGCCACACCAAAAACTCAGGGGCTCTGAATCTGCAATCTGTCTCTGATCGTTGCGGCAGCTTAGTCATCCGCCACCATCGCCAGCCAGCTTGAAGGTGTCCCCTGAAGGAGTGGCTCGACGCGACGAAACGAGCCATCAACGCGATCAACCGACTCTCCACGCTCTTTTTTCGCTTGCGATACCCCCCTTCGACTTTGTCAGACCTCTTCTGTAATATCCCAATTTCTTCTCCGACAGTTAATTCTCCTCGTCACCCCATAACCACCGCCCACGATGGTTTCCAAGGCGAACAAGTACTCGGTTATCCTGCCGACCTACAATGAGCGCAAGAACCTCCCCATCATGGTCTGGTTGCTGAACCGCATGTTTACTGAAAAGTTTGTATACCTGATACTCTCCAAATCTCCCAAGGAACGCAAGCTGACCCTTCTAGCAACCTCGAATGGGAAATCATCATCGTCGACGACGGCTCCCCCGACGGAACCCAAGAGGTCGCCCTCCAGCTCGTCGAGGCCTACTCCCCGCACGTCATCCTCAAGACCCGAACCGGCAAACTCGGCCTCGGAACGGCCTACGTCCACGGTCTCCAGTTCGTGACGGGCAACTTTGTCGTCATCATGGACGCCGACTTCTCGCACCACCCCAAGTTCATCCCTCAGATGGTGGCCCTCCAGGAGACGGGCAACTACGACATTGTCACGGGCACCCGGTACGCCGGCGACGGCGGCGTCTTCGGCTGGGACCTCAAGCGCAAGTTTGTCAGCCGCGGCGCCAACCTCTTCGCCGACACTGTCCTGCGGCCCGGCGTGAGCGACCTCACGGGCAGCTTCCGCCTGTACAAGCGATCCGTCCTGGAAAAGGTCATCTCGACCACTGAGAGCAAGGGATACAGCTTCCAGATGGAGCTGATGGTGCGCGCCAAGGCCATGGGCTGCACCGTCGCCGAGGTGCCCATCTCGTTTGTCGACCGCCTGTACGGCGAGAGCAAGCTGGGCGGCGACGAGATCGTCCAGTACGCCCAGGGTGTCTTTTCCCTGTGGCTCAAGGTGTAAAGCATGGGATGAGGGGATGGATGATATTTACAAAAGGAGCACATCTTGTTGGATGGGGGCGTTTCGGCGGGACGTATAGTACCGTTTAATCTAATACCACATTTCTCAGCGCCTTCATGTGAATTGGTCTCGTATCATGATATATGGCTATACGTTTGTATCTACATGTTCCTCCCTCCCGTTACCATGATGGTCTGCCCTGTCACATACGAAAACAACGGACTAGCTACAGCTAGGATACTGCTCGCGGCCTCAGTCGCAGTTCCTGGTCTTCTCAGCGGAATGTCTGCATGCGCAGCAGCTCCCGCGGCCCCCTTCTGCTTGGTCGGAATTCCCAGCGCAATCTTCTCTCCGTCTGGTCCCGTAACAAACGCCCCATCCTCCTTGGCCGCCGTCAACCTCGTAGAAATATGCCCAAACGCAACTGTATTCGCCCTCACGCCAAACATAGGACCCCACTCCTTAGCAATGGTCTTGGTGAAGCCCGTAACCCCCGCCTTGGCGAGCGCATAGTTGAGCTGCCCAACGTTGCCGTGCACGCCAGACGTCGACGAGATGTTGACGATGCACCTAGGCGCGCCGTCCTTCACGCGAAAGTAGGGGGCCGCGGCGCGGATGAGGGTGAAGGGCGCGGTGCAGTGCAAGGCGATGATAGCGTCCCACTGCTTGTCTGTCATCTTGTGGATGACGCCGTCCCAGGTGTAGCCGGCGTTGTTGACGATGATGTTGATCTTGCCGTCGCCAAACTCGGCGGCGTGCTTGATGAGGGTGTCTATGTAGTCTGCCTTGAGGACGTCGCCGGGGATTGCGATGGCTTGGCCGCCGTTGGAGTTGATGCTATCAGCGACAGAGTTGCACTTGTCTGCGAGTGTTAGAACATGACGTTGGGTAGGTGGTATAGTGCTTAGATCCTCACCAGCATCAATGTCTGCAATAACAACCTTTGCACCCTCGTTTGCGAATAGTCTCGCTGCCTCGGCACCAATGCCTTGTCCACTACCAGTGATAATGGCCACTTGGCCAGCCAACATGCCCTTGGGGTAGTTGAGGTGGCCAGCGAGTTGGTTGACGCGGTCTGACATTGTGAGTGTAGTCTCCAAGACTGAATGAGAGCTGTGAAGAAGCAATGGGTTAATGTCTAGTGGAATACTAGAATAGCTTCTGGGTCAAGCTGATGAGTGACGTTGTATTGTACCATCTGTGCCGAGGCTCCAGACAGCTTCGGCATCCGGAATGTGGGGTAGCTCCGGACAAGGAGCCTCGGACACGGCGCTTGCACTACAATCAGGGCCGGGATACAAGCTACGATCATCGCTATTGTGAAGAGTACTTGTGATACATGTTGGTTAAGGATCATTAGGACGGAAAATGCCAGATTCGTGAATGCAAAAGGCCCTTCACTTGAAGCTTGGATATTCCACGACTTTGCTTCTATAGCTCGCCACTGACTCCCTGTAAGAACGTCACAGTCACCATATAGATTGGAAGTGTTAGATAGTCAATGCTTCATGTTGATTGCAACTACAGCTTAAAGTCGCTGTTTGTCTTCTCCCATCCCGCAGGTGACACCTCCATCCCCGAAATCCTCTCTGTTAGCTTGAGCTTGAGGGCCCGGTGCTTCTCGGTGCACAGCTCGTACATGGTCGACAGGTTGAACAAGAGCGTGTGCGATGACAGCCCCGACTCGACTAGCTCTTCGAGTATCTCTTGTCCCTGGAAAGATTATTAGCACATGGTGACTCAAGCGTTACTGGGGAACTTGCCTCCTGGATCCTGCCAAGATACAGCAGACATACAGCCGTGTTGACGCCAACCATCTCGTCGTCCATGGTCTCCTTCAACTCCCTCCAGACCTCCAACGCAGCTTCATACTCGGCGTCTGCCATGTCGCAGAGCGCTGTGATGAGCTTCTCGGCATTCTCATCGCTTGCAGCAACCTGACGCGCACACGCCCTCGCGCTATCGGCGTCGCCCAGGTGAAGCCACAACAACGCCCTTGACAGCGTCATCCTCCCATCGCCCCGGTCCCGCAGGGTGCTCAGGTGGTGCGCCGCACCTGTGAGGTCCTCCAACTCGATGAGCGCGCCGGCGACTTGGATGCCGAGGTCGTGCAGGCGAGCTTTCCAGAGCTCTGTTACCGAGTTGTCGTGCTGGGATACTGCCTTGGTGATGCGGTCACGGGCTTCTCGAGCGAGGTCGTGGTAGCTCATTACGGCTCGTCGAGCGTCGCCGAAGCCGAGGGCTTGAAGGCGGACATTAAGAACGCGGAGCTCCCAAGGCACCAGGTGTTCTCCGGTTGTATCATCGACGTACTTTCTGATGTCGTTGAGGTCCTCCAAGGCCTTCACCTCCTGGGCAGCCAAGGGCGTCGCATCAATCAGGGTCAGACATGCCAGACGAGTGTAGAGCAGGTTAAAGATTTTGGTAGAGTCCGTGGGATCAATACCACCATTAGCACCCGAGCCTGTCAGTTCTTGGACAGAAGCGATGGCAGCCGCCCTGAAGTGGCCGTTAGCGAGGAGCTCCTCGAGAGGCGCCTCGGGGCTCGGCTGCTTCTGCGAGTTGCGGAATGCCACGGGCACATTGAGGGGAGTGAGGGGGTGGTAAATCTCTGGACGGAGAAGGAAGGAAAAGTCCTTTGCTTTGGCCTCGCCGACTTGAGATACGGGCGTTGCCGTGGAGGATCGAGGATGTGGTGATGATATCCTGGGCCGATGTGTTGACGCCCGGTGAGCGGCGGCGGGTTGGTGAGATGTTAGAGGGTCACTGAAGAAGTTAGATGGTAGCCCGAGTATCTAAGGGATAAATCTCACTCGTCTAAATCGAGAGGTCCTTTAGTAGAGGACCGCGGTCGAGCTGAGCCGAGTTAGTCGAGATACGCTGGTTCACAGGCTGAACTGTTAAGGGTGGTTGGTGATTAAGATGACGTGCCCCCCTTGATGTGTGGGAGATTGAACGCGGCAGCACGCGATACTAAAGCACAATTTGGAGACGTACTCTTGGTGACAGACTTGTTTCGAGAATGTCCTTGACTTCCTGTCCTTTGTGGTTCACCCATGATATTGATTTCAGGGGATTATCTTGTTGAAGCTGGAGTTGGGAAGCGTGAGCTTGGGGTGATGATGGGTGGCACGGATAATTGTCGGCTATCATTCTCAACCTCACCTCCCATGACCACACGAGATTCGATATTCATCAATTGTTTTGCGTTAAAGAAGGGGGCATGTGTTTATATTCGTGTGTGATCTTTGGATTTCGAAATCTGGGTATTAAAGTTACTGGTCATTGATTATTCTTTATCATAACGACATCGAAGTTGGATAACCACCTACCACCAGGGAACACAGCTCCTACACCAATCTCAACAGCAGCATTATAACGACCTCAAGGATCAATATTTTCATACAAGACTCCTTTGAGTCTATCTCTTGGGCCCTAACAGAACCACCTGCCAAGACCGCCGTGCTGGGTTGGGCCAGCCCTGGCAGCCGTCGGTAGCTGGCTCCCTCCCGACGGCAAGGCTGGCACGACACGGCTACCTACATGCGAGTTTCACACGGTAGGTATTCCGTGCTCTAGCAAACAAACTGATAAATTCCGACGTGCCAGATGCGATAAATGAAATTCGCTGAAGTACCGCTGAAGAAGGTAACAAACAGTTCCCGACATTTGCCTCAGGGGCCGTATGTAGATTAGACTCCATCTTCCATGCTTGAAGCCTTGTTTTTCTGTTGTTCTTCCAGTGTATATTATTATTCCCTTGATTAAACCTCTTCAAATGCGGGTGTGGAACTGCCAAGGGTAGTATTCATTCCTGGGTCGAGGAGTGTGAGCGTATCGAATTGATCAGATATGCATGCATGTCTGCACAACAAGTCAAAACAAGATATGCAGAACAAACATCTTGTTTCCAAGGCACCCAGCCAGTCTTCAACTCAGTGCCTTGACTCATTCACTGGGCGTTAGTGGTGAATTTGGGGTGGGCCTTTGCCATCACTGCTCCGTCACCTGTCACCAGCTGCACAGCTCGCCGCGTCATTTTCCACCCAGAAACCGCACCTCCTTCTCCCGACCGAAGAGCTATTCAAATGGCCCATCTGGAACCCACCCCTAACAGCATACGCCCCCTTGACTACTACCCGCCAGTCATTCGGCGGCGGCCCCCTCCGATGCTGCCCACAGGTCCCCTTGAAGATGACGCGGAAGAGCAGCATGGCGAAAGCTCTAGTAAGAAAACTCCCGTCTTGTCCCATCTCCGAGGGATATCAGCGCTAAGATTCCTGCCAGACTCCGCCGTGTTCCAACAGAGACAGCTCATCCCCGATGGCGACATCATGCTCCTCGTCGGGCCCAAGAAGGCAAAGATACAGATCTCGTCGCACCTGCTCTGCACAACCTCGCCCTTCTTCAACGTAATGCTGAACTCCAACTTCAAGGAGGGCCAGGCGTTCCGCGAGAGAGGCAGCGCCCCGGCCGACATCGAGCTCCCCGAGGACTCGCCAGAAGCGGTGTAGCAAGCCTTTAGCGTCCTCTACGGAGCGGATCCGGCCATGGAGCACCTCACTCCCAAGCAGGTCTACCACCTTGCCGTCGTGGCGGACAAGTACCAGATGACGGAGCGGTTCAAGCTGGCCAGGGCCGTGTGGCTCCGACCGGGTCGACTGCTGGGCGTCATGTCGCTGTGGAGGTTGATGGCGGCAGCGTACTTGCTCAAGTCGGAATGGGAGCTGTTCTACTTCAGCAGTGTTTTGGTTGCGAACAAGAAGGTGTCACTTATTACATACGCCTCCAGGATGTCCGACCGGGCTCTTGGCCTGAAGCTGTGTTGTAAGATATCCCCTTCCCTTCTGCGCTACTCACACGTGTACAAGCGAAACATGGCTAACGTCAGAGAAACAGTGGCTATAGAGGAACTTCGAAACCGTGGCATGATCCACATGGGCATCTGCCTTTACTGTTTTGACAGCGTCGAAGACAGCGGCCTTGGGTTTGCGGAGAAATGTCCTGGGTGCGAGTTCCCGTCTCATGTCCCCAGATAGAGAGCAACGAGACATTCTCGCCTAGACAGAGGTCGTCGGCCCTGAAACAGGCCGATGCAAAAGCTTTCCTTCTCAGGATGGGATTTATAGAAAGGGTCGAGAGAATATGGAGGTGAAGCCTAGGGGTTTGGCATGGGGCACATGGCGAGGATTGGGAGTTTGCAAAGGGGAATGCGCGTTTTCCTGAATGCTGTCGTCATGTACCACGTACCAAATATACCTCCAAATCTCTTCTCTACCTAGTTTCTCTCGGTTTTTGTGATGTGATGTGCATAACGAGCGTCTATCTTGCATCGCCATCCATGCTCAAATCACTCCCACAGCTGAAACGCAGCATCGCGAGGGAAGCAGCAGCAGTTGTCAAACCGATACGCATAATGCCGGTCTCAGCATAAGATTAGATGCTTGATTGGTCTCAACCTTTGTGAGGTGACGTGGAGGCGGCTGTCTACCTTGACTATTCCGTCGGTTGGCTGCAGGTAGCTGAGTGGTGACTTGCGCCTTGTTTGCCTCTGGTACTAGGTACAGCCTGGCAGCGGGAAATCTTTTTGTGCGAGATACTACCGAGAAATCTATCGCCGTCTCCTCTAACTTCCCATCTGCCCTCAATTCCCATCATCCTCTAATCGCAGCACGCCGCCATGTCAACTCGAAAGCCTCGACGGAGCGCTGAGACAACGGCGGCAAGGGGAACAAAGAGAAAAGCACCAGGTAAATAAAGTCTTTACACGCAAGGCCTTGTAAACTGACATTTCCCAGAGCCCAGCACACCCACTGAAGAGGATGAAACACATCCCCTGCGACAGATCATCCCTGATGGCGACATCATCCTCGTCGTCGGCCCCGAGGAGAGCAAGATCCAGCTCTCCTCCCACCTTCTCTGTAGCACCTCGCCCGTGTTCAAAGCCATGCTCGGTCCCAATTTTCGAGAAGGGGCTATCCTCCAAGAAAGCCAAGGCCCCGCCGAGATTGCCCTCCCGGACGACAACGCCCAAGCCCTCTGGAACGTCTACAGCACCCTCTACGGGGCACATCCTCGCGCGCGCCACCTCAAGCCAGATGAGATCTACAACATAGCCGCCCTGGCCCACAAGTACGACCTGGTAGAGCGGCTCGAGCTCGCCCGTGAGGCATGGTTCCGGGAGACAGAGACCAGCTCCTTTGACTCTGGCGAGACGGACTGGAAGATGATGGTGGCGGCGTATTGGCTCGGGAGCGAGCCTGGCTTTGCCCACATGAGCCAGGCACTCATTTGGTCGGTGGGAGATCCTCTCTACAAGTACGGGATGGAAACACCAGACCAGGTCCTCGGGCTGAGGCTCTGCTGTAAGCAGCTATCCCATTCCCTCTGATTGATCGTGGCTAATGCGTTGAGATTGCAGTGGCGATTGAACAGCTCAGATCAAGTGGAAGGGTAGGAAAAGGGCTTTGCCTAAGTTGCTTTGACAATCTCAAGGTGGAAAGATTCTGGATCAAGAACCCTGATTGCAGATCCATATGTAAATCTTGGGTTCTGCCTTGAGTAAGCTACTCGGACATCACAAACATGTTCCATACAGAGATGTGAGAACATCGTCAGGTGCTTGCTTGGCTACTCATTTAACCTAGATTTGTACCTATTCGATAGTCACTTTTGTGGCTAATGCTTAATCCTTCGTGCCTGTCTTGCAGCACGTTCGTGATGGCAAGTGTCGTGGTGGTGTTGAGTCGAATTGTCTCTCGGCCCACAGCAGAAGATCATCATCTCATGAATGATAGAGCCAAAACAAGAAACACCTGTGTATGTCTGGGCAGTCGAAGGTTCAATGACCGAGGCATCACCGTATATGTCGGTTCGGAAACGGGCAGTCGGGTCCCCTCTGAATAAATCCCTCCGTGGCCTTCAGGAAGCAGTCCAAGCAAAGCCCCATATTGCGCGGCTGATAGAAAAGGCTCAATTCCCTGCGCAATTCCTCTATGGCCACTATTCATCTGTCGTTAGTTTACATTCTGAAAGGTGGCAAAGAGGTCGAGCTTACTTCCAAGCCGCAGCCCGAGAGGCTGGTCTGGCATCTTCATGGCGTACGTGAGCAGCGATTCTACTTGTGTGGCCAAGAAAGAACTCATGGCAAAGAAGCCAGAGTCATTCTGGAACCAAATCGCCGCTACCAACAGCAACCAACAGTCCGCACAGCTATAATGCCTGTTGGAACCTTCAGGAGGTGACCGGATCCAGTACCTGGCCGCAAACTTGAACCGATCAACCATCCCCCACTTGTCCACGAATCGAGCCACTTCAAAGATATCTTTCGGGGTGAGGTCGGTCATTTTGGGGTCTGACCCGTAGAGGACTTGAAAGGCGTGAAGAGCTGCAACCGCGGAATCCCATGGTAGGGCCATCTCGACAGGCTCGCCGCCTCTTCCCCGGAACATTTGGCCCTGGCCCATGGCTGGTTTCAGAATGGCCTCGAATTCGGGGGAGATTTGGCACAGGAAAGCCGAAGAAACCTGTATCTTGAAACTAGATTCGCCGATAACGAGCATGATGTCGCCGTTCTCGACAACTGCCACAGGCTCCGTTTGTTCGGGTACTAAAGAGACTCAGCATCCATAGTTAAGACTGACCATCAAGGTAGGTGTGTGGTTTCTTACATGGGCTGCTGGAACCGCGGCTGGAATATCTACCATGCTAAGGAGTTTCCATGTTGACTGCGTACCTATGTTGGGGAGAGGGAAGGTGGAGAAATGCTGGTGGAAGAACAGAGCTGATCTGAGAATTATCTGCCTCGCAGGTACTAACAATGCAAGACTTGTAGAAGTAGGCAGGAGGTATTTTAGACAGTAGCTGCCAATGGATGGGCCGTACTTACCTTCATTACCGACATCCGTCCATCCGTAGAAGGAGCCCAGCATCCTTGACGAGATTAATATATGAGGTTTTTATTGTCTACCTACCTCCCTACCTATACAATGCATCTCTTGATGGTTCTTCATTATCCCTCCCTGGCTTAGTTAATCCACTCATACTCGTCCTTGGGATACCGTTGCGCCCTCAAGTCGCCAGACCTGGCATGGCCCTCAAAGTTCTCGGCCCGCGAGCACCTCCCGCAAAGCCTGCCCATCTCGCCGCTCGCCTTTTCGCCCACAATTTCTTGATACGTTTGCGTCTTGAGGAACTTGCCGACCTAGAGACCGCCGGTGTAGTTGCCCGCCTTTCGCGTTGGTAGCACGTGGTTGGTACAGATGGACTGTCATCAATGTCAGGGTTTGTTGCTCCTGTCATGGGCTGGGATCTTACCTTGTCGTCGTAGAACGCGCATGTCTTTTCGCCGAGGAAGAGGGCGTCGTAGTTGAGCCATGGCGGCGAAGTACTGAAGTATTCAGGGAGGTGGGCGGGAGCGGATGAGACTGTGTTGATGCCAGAGCAGGAGAGGTTTCCCAAGGTGAGAGACCAGGTATCTTATGTAGGCAAATGAGAAGCCCCGATTACCAGCTGAGCAATCAGAGCCGGCTTATTTACCACCGAATTGCGGATTGTCCGCTCCGAAGCTCGGGGACGGCCAGTTCCACAAGCCGAAGACGGGTGAACCAAGTTCGCGCCGAACAAGGGCCCCACTTCGGCCCCGGGAAAAGCGGACCAGTTCGGCGCCAACTCCGGGAGCTTGTCGGCCTGCGGGGAGAATCAAGATTAGGTCTTGGATTTGAGGGTTAAAGACCACCAGTTTCACGTCAACATAATTGAATGCCCCATCTCCCTCATCACCACTCTCCAATCCACATGTCCCATGCCAACTGGCTCCTCGTCAGGATACATCTGGCGATCCACACGCCTCCAGACCTCCATAACAACTTCTTTGGCTCTTGGGGTATTACCAACGCCTCTTTTGGCAGCTTTTGAGAACCAAATCGATGCGCGGTGTCTGAGCTCGACACGGATAGACTCTGCGGCTGCGATGAAAGCTGGCCAGGGACCGTTGCCGCGATGCAACTGGAATCCCGCGGCGTGAGGCAGTCGATGTTTTCGAGTCGGTCCCAGTCTTTGCTGACCAGGGCTTGGTAGTCGTGTGTGTTGGACATTCTGTGCCTGGATTCCGGGATATTCCAACTGAAGCCATAATTTGCGTCGTCTTCCAGGTTTGAGAGATGAGTATCTAGTATAACTCGGTGAAAGTAAATGATGACTGCGTAATGAAACGTTAATTGATGGAATGAGTTCTTCACTGATAATCTCTGGGAGCAAGACGCCGCTGGGGTTGCTCGTATAGTGACTGCTTATATTCAGTCGGGGGATCGTCCGCCTAGAAGAAACAGGTGCAAAGAAATTCGAAGGGTCATCCTCGATGCTGTGAAGTATCTGGTGCAAGTTATGAATCTCGCTGCTGAAATTTCTCGGGCTGGAGCTCGAGCAAGCTGTGGCGATCTTGATTGTTTCATCGTAAAGACATCGTTCTTTGTGTCACCTGAGTTGAAATTGTGCGGCATTCGGTACGACGGCTCTTGGCAACTGGTTCCGAATGGTCATGGCCATCTCCACCATCCAAGTTGCGTAAGTTTTCGACGAAGCCTCGACAGACATGGAGTCTAGATCTTTGGCAGTTGTAGCAATCAGGGCGACGTCCGCCAGACTCAGTCCGTTAGCAAGGTTCATGGCATACTTAAAGTTCACTTGCCTTGATTTTCCGTCGGCGACAAGTGTCACATCCCTTTATATGTCAATACTGATACAACAAGTGCGCTTTAATAAACATGTCCGTGGTAAGATACCGTGAAGGTTCTTCCTCGTGGTCGTTTTGTTCCTCGATTTGCTTGTGAACCGCTCAAGCTTTCGATTGGCTTGAGTTGAGTGAGGAGGGGTGCGTCGAACACGGGAAGCTGCCTCGCCGTAGCAAAGTCATTATCTGTGAAAGTCGGAAGACTTAGACTAGAGTCATCGTTGAGTTCATCAGGGGTTAGAAAGTCCATTCTTGTGTGGGCTTGGGGAGTCCAGATAGTTAAAGAATGGTCGAGATATGCGAGGAACAGAGTCAAGAGGGGTGGACGAAGGCTAGTGGAAGTCTTCGAACGTCTATCCTTCCCCAATGCTTCAAGCTGGCTGTTTTGAACAAGAGTATACCAATGAGCCAAAGTGTTTGATAACGATTGAGCTTTTGAATTGGCATGGTTCAACCATGGCCCAGTGGTCTGGGCAGACTACAAGAATCATATGACAATTCGGACAGTAATGTCTCAAGGGGTCTCTTCTCATCTGCCTCACCAGGCACCCATACCCCCCTTTCCTCCACCTGGCTTGCTCCTACACAGCTCGTCCATTCAAAGCTCATCTCTATAGATGTCGGTCCGGGAAATCGCAGTTAGCTCGTGGCTCGACCAAGTTCTCGTGGGCGGTAAGAAAGCAATCGAGGCAGAGGCCCATGTCGGTCGATCCTCCTTCGATCTGGAGCTGTTGAATCGCCACTGCGTACCATCGTCAGTCCCCCTTTCCATGCATGATGGGTCTGGCTCGACTTACTGCTAAGTCGAAGCCCAAGAACCTGATCTGGTGTATCGTTTGCATACTTGAGGAGCATGGGATCCTTTCGCTTAGCGAATTCGTTGCTGATGCTGAAGAACGAGCGGCGAAGTCTCAGCCAGAATGCAGCAGTCATCAATTGCCAGCATTCTTCGTTGTCAGCAGGGACCAACCGCATCCAGTATGCACCGATGAACTGGAAGCGAGCGGCCATCTCGTACTTGTCCACCAGGATGGCCAGCTCCTGTATCTCCTTTGCCGTGAGCTGCCCCATGGCTGGGTCGGCGCCGTACAGGATCCTGAGCACGTGCAGGAGGGCGAAAGCGTTGTCAAAGGGTAACTCGATCGATCTACTCGTCTCAAAGTCCGGGTCGTCTTCGTAGCCGGAGAAGAGCATGGCCTCGAATACTGGGGAAGCAGTGCAAAGGAGATCCATGGAAACTTGGATGGGGATTTGGTCTGGGCCGACGACAAGGACCAGGTCCCCGCCAGAGACGACGATATACATGGCGATCGGTTCAGTGCCTGGGATCGAATGAGTAACAGACATATGGAAGTAGGGTGAGACCTACCTCGGTCTTCTGAGTCGTCCTTGTGTTGAACTAAGATAGGGGTGCATAACAAGCGTTGGAGATTCCGAGCAACGGGAAAGTAAACAAAGGAAATGCTCGAAGATTCTAAATGACGCGTATCGTTTATGCATCAGTTGTGCCAGATCTTAGCAATCATTCGCCAATTCAAAGGCTAGGTACAGCGGCCAGCTGTCGGCAGCTGGCAAACAATCAACCATTGTCACCTCTGCTTTGCCACTCACCGAAACCCAGGTCGCTCTCTACAGCAGGTTTATTCAACATCCTTGACCCGGAATAAAGAAATAAAGTCTTAATATGGCTGAATACTGCTCTGAATATAGTGCCTCTCTAGAGGAGAGAGTTTAAAAGGGAGAGGGTAC